>JAGIQG010000011.1:89283086-89290586 GCA_024679065.1 Sphyrna mokarran
TCCTGAAAATGTAGCTAAGACAGACTGGACACTGTGTCAACAGCCAAAATCCATCTCCCCCCAAAGACCTGCTGTCTTAACTCTCAAATGGTCAAAGTGCCAGAGGAGGAAAAAGAAAATATTTCAAAGATGCTCTGAAATTTTCCTTGAAACTCTCCACAGCAGCATTGACATGAGAGACTGGGAAGATTTGCAACCAAACGTCGACAACTGATCCATCAAGCTGCATCGTGCTTTGAGTCACAACGCCTTCATAATGAGGCAGAGCAACAGCAGAATCAAATCCTGTCGCCCAGATCCCACTACCTGCTGGTACGCCAGTTCCATGGATTCTGAGATCTGAGGGTCTAGAATCAGCCCAAGGACTCATGTGAAGACACAAGGCAGAAACTCACAACCCTGAGCTGGGAATTGTGTAAATTGTGAATGATATTGATGTATTTCTGTTTTATCCTACAGATACTTCAGTCTGCCTCGTTGTCCAACAAAGGGCATACATGGGCTGTGAGAGGGCTGCTCTTGGATTTTTCGAGAGTAGCTTCACGTCGTTAGTGTACGCTTGACCTGGACCATTTGATGGGTAACACGACAGCTAGTGACTATCGCTGTGCTGTGCAGATACGTGGATTTGGCCTGTGTCTCTGGGAGTTTGCGCATTCTCCCTGTGCTTGCGTGGGTTTTCTCCGGGTGCTCCGGTTTCCTCCCACATCCCAAAGATGTGCTCTTAGGCTGATTGGCAGAACAAATTCTCCCTAAATTGTCTCAAATTTGGTTTTTAATCTATAAACATAGGCAGGGATCATGGGTAGAGGTGGGAATTTGTGGTGGCGGCGCGGGCTCGTTGGGCCGAAGGGCCTGTTTCCTACGCTGTTTTGTTCTTTGACACCACCCTTGAATCGAGGGGCAGCTAACAATAACAGGATTCCAAAGATTCACAACTCTTTGGGTGAAAAAATATCATATCTCAGTGGCGAAGATTGAATCCATTTACTGGAAGTGTTCCCTCCCTCTGTTCTCCATTCCCTTGGCAGGGAAACAACCTCCCTGTAAGTTTCAATGCAATTGCCTCATTCTTCTTGGAATAATAACCCAACTTACGCAGCCTCTTATGGCAGGACAAGCCACTCATCTCCTGGAACAATTTAGTAAACCTTCACTGTAACCCCTCCAATACGAGTCTATCCCTCCTCAAGCATGGAGACAGAAATCACACAGACCGTTCCAGATGTGGTCTCAGTAATCAACAGCTGTCACTGGACTTGTTCAATCTGAACAGGGGAAATAAGTGGGGAAGGAGATATTGGCTGAGGCTGACTTCCTGGTGATAGCTGCCCTCCCCCTCACATTCCCACCCATTCCCCTATCTCCCAAACTCCCTGCGCCTCCACTCCCTGCCCACTTCCTCACTGCCCACTCGCTCCCCTCTCCGTGTCCGCTCCTCTTTCCCACCAACCCCCACTCCCTTCCCGCCCCCCCCCATCTCCTTCCCATTCCCTGCCTGTCCCCCCACCCCCCCCAACCCTCGACTCCCTCTCCCTTCCCCGTCTTTCCCCCCACCCCTCCCCCCCCCCATTCCCTGCCTGCCCCTCCCACTCCCTGCCTTCCCTCCCCACACCCAGCCCAACGCTCCTCTCCCCGCCCCCCAACTCCCACCCATCCTATCCACACCCTTCCAGTCCTTTCCCTCCCCACTGCTCCCCAACTCCCTTGCGCTCCCTCACTCCATTCATCCCACCCCACCCAAAAAGGCATGTCCTCAGCAACAGATAGTGCGAGGAAATCAAGACCCCAAGGACATCGGCGGGACTGGAAAATCCCACCAATGGTAGGAATCCTATGCCACCAGAAAGTGAGCCATGATAGGTTGGGGGAGGGGGGTGCGGGGGAAATCACGAGCATTGAGAAGACTGAAGGATATTGATTGGGGATATTGATTGGGAATATTGATTGGGGATATTGATTGGGGATATTGATTGGGGATATTGATTGGGGATATTGATTATAATGGCTTGTCTCTCAGTTTGAGGGACTCCCGAGATGCCAGGTTGGGAAATGAAGTTCTTCCATATTGTTGCGACAGATTCCATGGTCATATTGTGGCTCATCCCTCATGTCCCATTTCCGGAGAATTATCTGTGCTCCCTGTGGATTCAGGTGTCCAGGTCTGCCATCATTCCATCCATCTGCACTGCTTCCTTTTTATTTGTTCGGAAGAGGGAGGGAGGTGTATGGATGTTGCTGGCTGAGTGTTTATTACCCATTCCTAATCACCTTTGAACGGAGTGGCTCACTTAGCTATTTCAGACGGGGGTTAAGAGTCATTGCTATGGGTCTGGAATTACGTGTAGACTGGTATTTTATGACCTCGCCCACCTTGATTCTGGGGCAGCCAAGGTGGTAGAATTTCGACAGGAGGGTATATAGGTGGAGGAGAGAGGGTTATTGTGGTGGAGGGGGTATATGGGTGGGGGAGGGGGTATTGTGGGGAAGGGGTATTGTGGAGAGGGGTGTATGGGTGGGGGAAGGATATTGTGGTAGAGGGGGTATATGGGTGGGGGAGGGGGTATTGAGGAGGAAGTGTATTGTGGGGGAGGTGGTACTGTGGGGGAGCGGGTGTTGTGGAGAAGGAGGTGTATATGTAAGGGAGGGGGTATTGTGAGGGAGGGGGTATAACGTTCAAAAGTTAATTGGGAGAGTCTGTGGGAAGGCAAAGGGTGTCTGGTAAGTGGGAAGCTTTCAAAAGTGTGTACATGTTCATAGCTCCTTGAAAGTGGAGTCACAGATGGACAATAATAGCCCCCTCTACCACAATAACCCCCCTACACATATAGTCACCACCTCAATCCTCCCTCCCAACAATAATCCCTCAACTCGTATACCCCTTCCCCACAATATACCTCCTCCCCTTCAATAATCCTCCTACCCATATACACATATAGTGAAGAAGGCATTCACCATGCTTTGGTTTCGTCGGTCAGAACATTGAATGAGGACTTGGGACGTCTTGTTGAAGTTGTACGAGACATTGGTAAGGCCACACTTGGAATACTGTGTACAGTTTTGGTCACCTCACTATAGAAAGGACATTTTTAAACTAGAAAGAGTGCAGAAAAGATTTATTAGGATGCCTTTGGGACTTGATGGTTTGAGTTATAAGGAGAGGTTGGATAGACTGGGATTTTTTCCTCAGGAGCGTAGAAGGCTGAGGGGTGATCTTATAGAGATCTATAAAATAATGAGAGGCACAGATCAGCTAGATAGTCAATATCTTTTTCTAAAGTTGTGGGGGGAGGGGTCTAAAACTAGAGGGCACAGATTTAAGGTGAGAGGGGATATACAAAAGTGTCCAGAGGGGCATTTTTTTTTCACACAGAGGGTGGTGAGTGTCTGGAACAAACTGTCAGAGGTAATAGCAGAGACAGGTACAATTTCGTTTTTTAAAAAGTGAGTAGACAGTTCCATGGGTAAAATGGGTGTAGAGGGATAATGGGCCAAATACAGGCAATTGGGATTAGTTTAGGGGCTTAATAAAAAAGGTGGCATGGAAAAGTTGGGCTGAAAGGTCAGTTTCCATGCTGCAAACCACTATGATTCTATATGGGTGGGTGTGGGGGAAGGGGGTAATGGTGAATAGTGATGGTTGGGGGGGGGGGGGGGGAGTCAGTCAGAATGGCAGACAGCACAGCCTGGGAGACACTGATTAAAAACACAAAGCATTCTTTCTTCACAGAGTCAGCAAGGTTATTGAGGATGAGCGGACACTCCGCTAATGGCTGCTATTCACTGCTTTAATTACTGTGATCAGGAAACTGGGTCACAGAAGAAAACTATCTCAGATAGTCATTGTAGCACCATCTGTGACACAATTAGAAAGATTTGCATTTATATAGCACCTTTACCTCCTCAGGGCTCTCCAAAACACTTTGCAGCCAATTCGGTGCTTTTGCTGCAGTGTAATGTGGGAAACCGAACAGCCAATGGGTGCACTGCAAACTCACACAAGCAAAAACGAGCAAAGAATTATTTCAGCAATTAAACTGTCGGGACGGCACGGTAGCACAGTGGTTAGCACTGCTCCAGGGTCCTGGGTTCGATTCCTGGTCAGCACAGTGGTTAGCACTGCTGCTTCACAGCTCCAGGGTACTGGGTTCGATTCCTGGTTAGCACAGTGGTTACCACTGCTGCTTCACAGCTCCAGGATCCTGGGTTCGATTCCTGGTCAGCACAGTGGTTAGCACTGCTGCCTCACAGCTCCAGGGTCCTGGGTTCGATTCCTGGTCAGCACAGTGGTTAGCACTGCGCTCACAGCTCCAGGGTCCTGGGTTTCGATTCCTGGTCAGCACAGTGGTTAGCACTGCTGCCTCACAGCTCCAGGGTCCTGGGTTCGATTCCTGGTAGCACAGTGGTTAGCACTGCTCCAGGGTCCTGGGTTTGATTCCTGGTCAGCACAGTGGTTAGCACTGCTGCCTCACAGGTCCTGGGTTCGATTCCTGGTTAGCACAGTGGTTAGCATTGCTCCAGGGTCCTGGGTTTGATTCCTGGTCAGCACAGTGGTTAGCACTGCTGCCTCACAGCTCCAGGGTCCTGGGTTCGATTCCTGGTTAGCACAGTGGTTAGCACTGCTCCAGGGTCCTGGGTTCAATTCCTGGTTAGCACTGCTCCAGGGTCCTGGGTTCGATTCCTGGTTAGCACTGCTCCAGGGTCCTGGGTTCGATTCCTGGTTAGCACTGCTGCTTCACAGCTCTAGGGACCTGGGGTAGGGCCCGGGAGGGATTGTGTTCGGTGCAGGCCTGATGGGCCGAAGGGCCTCTTCCTGCACTGTAGGATTCTATGATTCTTTGAAAATATTCAGATAAATAATTAATAACGGCTGAAAGCATGGAACTGGGATTGAGCCCAAGTAATCTTACCTTGGGAGGAAATTATAGCGTTAAGTCAATAGGGTGGCACTTTGGTTAGCACTGCTGCCTCACAGTGCCAGGGACCTGGCTTAATTCCAGTCTCGGGTCACCCTCTGTGCAGAGTCTGCGCATTCTCCCTGTGTCTGCATGGGTTTCCCCCCAACAGTTCTGTACCAGTTAGGTTCATTGGCCATAGCAAATTAACCCTAATGTCAGGGGGACTGGCTGGGGTAAATACATGGGGTTATGGGAATAGGGTTGGTACAGGCTCGATGGGCCGAATGTCTTCCTCAATACTGCAGGGACTGCTATGACTAGTAACCAGAGGCCAGGCCACTTCTCTGGGAACATGGGTTCAAATCCCAGCTGGTGGGATTTTAATTCATTTAATAAATCCTGGAATATAAAGCTGGTCCCAGTGATGATGAATGTTATAGTAAATCGATCTGGTGCACTAGAATTTCCTTTAGGGAAGAAAATCTGCCTACATGTGGTTCCAGATCCACAGCAAAGTGGTTGGATGTTAACTAAAATGGCCAAGCGAGATATTCAGTTCAAGAGTAGTTAGGGATGGACAATAAATGCAGACCCAGCCAGCGATGCCCAGATCCCATGAATGAATAAATAAAATCTTTGCCAGTTCGCTGGCTTAACTCACTGAACTCTCTCACCTTCCTTTCTGTATCTTTTATCCTTTCGCAATCTTTTCTCCTCTTTCTCCGTCCCCAGCCACCACCACTCTCGCTCCCCCTCTCCAAACTAAAACTAACCTCGCAATAACAGGAACCCCTGCTCCCTCCCTCAAAAGCAGACCTGGTGTAACAGCCAGACATCACAATTATACCCAACGCTGTTCACCCCCCGAAGTGATTGGAGCAGTGACTGTAACCGAGTCTTCATATTTCTGTACTGAGCACTCTCACTGTCTCCTGTTAATTATTCCAGAATATACTCACTGCTCAGACTCCAGTCCTCTGCTGTAAAACTAGCTTCTGTCTTCAGGTTCCATAAAGCAGAATTTAGATCCATTTGTTTTTAGGAGTTAAGGTTAAAACGGAATGTATTTTTAAACCTTCACTGTGATGTGCCTGAGTGCACGGTGACTAATTGTCCACAGCTCAGAAAAACAGCTGTCCCCGGCATCCCCCACCCCGCTCCCTGTGCTCCCACCCCCGCAGCAGCCCCGTCCTGTCCCCACACCCCACCCCTCCCTGTTGCCCTGCCACTCCCATTTTCCCTCTTGCCCCCATTTTCTTTGTCTTCCCCATTTCCCTCTTGCCCCATTCTGCCCATCTCCCTATACCTCCTCGCCCTCATCGTTGTCCCTGTTTCCTCCTTGTCCTGTTTTCCCCATCCATGTCATCTATTTCTCCCTCACCCCCCATTCCCTTTTTGCCATGTCTCCCTGTCATCCCATTTCCCAATCATCCCATTCACTAATTTTCCCTGTTTTCCCATTGCCCCATTTCCTTATTGCTATGTCTCTCTGTCAGCCCCATTTCCCGGGTCGCCCCATTTTCCTGTTGCCTCTGTACTGAGAGAGTGCCGCACTGTCAGAGGGTCAGTACTGAGGGAGTGCCGCACTGTCAGAGGGTCAGTGCTGAGGGAGCGCCGCACTGTCAGAGGGTCAGTACTGAGGGAGTGCCGCATGTCAGAGGGTCAGTGCTGAGGGAGTGCCGCCTGTCAGAGGGTCAGTGCTGAGGGAGTGCCGCACTGTCAGAGGGTCAGGCTGAGGGAGTGCTGCACTGTCAGAGGGTCAGTGCTGAGGGAGTGCGCACTGTCAGAAGGTCAGTACTGAGGGAGTGCCGCACTGTCAGAGGGTCAGTGCTAGGGAGTGCCGCACTGTCAGAGGGTCAGTACTGAGGGAGTGCCGCACTGTCAGAGGGTCAGTACTGAGGGACTGCACTGTCACGAGGGTGCACTGAGGGAGTGCGCACAGTGAGGATGCATGTCAGAGGGTGAGGGGCACGTCGAGGGTCAGTGCTGAGGGAGTGCCGCACTGTCAGAGGGTCAGTGCTGAGGGAGTGCTGCACTGTCAGAGGGTCAGTACTGAGGTGTGCACTGTAGAGGGTCAGTACTGAGGAGTGCTGCACTGTCAGAGGTCAGTACTGAGGAGTGTGCACTGTCAAGGGTCAGTACTGAGGGAGTGCTGCACTGTCAGAGGGTCAGTCGAGGAGTGCTGCACTGTCAGAGGGTCAGTGCTGAGGGACCAGAGGGTCAGTATGAGGGAGTGCGCACTGTCAGAGGGTCAGTGCTGAGGGAGTGCCGCACTGTCAGAGGGTCAATCTGAGGGAGTGCGACTGAACTCAGAGGGTCAGTGCTGAGGGAGTGCTGCACTGTCAGAGGGTCAGTGCTGAGGGAGTGCCCGCACTGTCAGGGTCAGCTGAGGGAGTGCTGACTGAGGGTCAGTGCTGAGGAGTGCCGCACTGTCAGAGGGTCGTTGAGGGAGTGCCGCACTGTAGAGGGTCATGCTGAGGCACTGTCAGAGGGTCAGTACTGAGGGAGTGCCGCACTGTCAGAGGGTCAGTGCTGAGGGAGTGCCGCACTGTCAGAGGGTCAGTGTTGAGGGAGTGCTGCACTGCAGAGGGTCAGTACTGAG
>JAGIQG010000011.1:89295586-89390357 GCA_024679065.1 Sphyrna mokarran
CACACAGACACACACAACCACACACACACAGACACACAACACACACACACACCAACCACACACTCTGACACACACACACACACACACACACACACCACTCGACACACACACAGACACACACACACACACACTCTGACACAACACCACACAAAGACCACACCACAGACACACATACCACACACACACACAGACACACACACACACACACACACACAGACACAGACACCACACACAACACACACACACACACACACAAACCTTACCCACCAACACACATACACAACACACACACACACTCTGACACACACAACACCACAGACACACACACACACACTCTGACAACACACACATCTGACACAACCACACAGACAACACACCACACACACACACTCCGACACACACACAGACACCACCACACACACACACTCTGACAACACACCAGACACACAACGCACACAAACACTCGACCACAAACCACAGACACACACACACACACAGACACAGACACACAACACACACAGAACAACACACACCCAGACACAGACACAGACACAGACACAGACACACACCCCACTCTGACACACACACACACTGACACACACACACTCTGACACACACACACACACTCTACACTGACACACACACACTCTGACACTGACACACACACCACTCTGACACTGACACACACACACTCTGAACACCACCACTCTGACACTGACACACACACACTCTGACACTGACACACACACACACTGACACACACACACTCTGCACACACACACACACTCTGACACACACACACACTCTGACACACACACACACTCTGACACTGACACACCACACTCTGACACACACACACACACTCTGACACAACACACACACACACATGACACACACACACACTGACACACACACTGACACCACACCACACACGCTGACACACACACACACACACTGACACGCATACTGACTCACGCACGCACACTCTGACACACGCACACTCACATATACTGACAGACACACACACTGATATACATACACACACTGACACACATTGTAACACACAGCAGCTGACACACTGACACACTGATGCACACGCATGCTGACACACGCACACACGCTGACACAAATGCACACACCGACCCACACACACATTGACACACACATTGACACACACATTGACACACACATTGACACACACATTGACACACATAGATACACACTGACACACGCTGATGCACGCACACGCTGACACACACACTGACATACACTGACACACATTGGCGCACACATTGACACACTGGCACACACATAGACACACTGACGCACATGTTGACACATACACACTGACACACACACGCTGATACAAACACACACACTGACACATGCATGCACTGACACGCACACTGGCACACATGCTCGCACTGACACACGCTTATGCACTGACACACATACTGACACACACACACATACTGACGTGCACACAGTCACACTGAAATGCACTCGCACACACTGACACGCACACACGCGCACATGTACAGTCACACACTGACATGCACCTTGACACACTCACTCACTGACACACACACACACACACAGACAGACACACAAATACCTAGACACACACACAGAAAGCGGCAATGCTCTCACTGCCAGTTCGTGGATTGTGGGAATTTGCTTTTTCTCTCAGACAGCTGAAAGCAAGCTGAAAATGATGGAACCTCAGAGAGAGGGAGGGAGAGAGCGTAGAGAGAGAAGGATGGAGAGATTAAAACAATAGCAATAATGGGGCAGGTTTTGTGTGTGAGGGTGTGTTGGCAGAGGTGTGTGTGGAAGAGTGAGGAGTTATGAATGTGTCAATGTTTTGTATTGTGTGTGTTTGTGTGTGTGGGAGGGGTGGGGGGGTGGCTATAGGGAGGGTTTTGGAGATGTGAAGATGGAGGTTGTTTTGGGGGCAGGGGAGTTTGAGAAGGTTTGACAATATATGTGGGTGTATGGATAGTCAGAGTGTGTGGGGGTGGTGTTTTGTGTATGTGTGTGTGCGGCTGATGTGTGTGTGCGGCTGATGTGTGTGGGTGTGATGTTGTGTGTGGGTGTGGTGTTTTGTGCGGGTATGTGGGGCTGATGGGGTGTGTGTGTGGGGGTGATGGGGTGTGTGTGTGGGGGTGATGGGGTGTGTGTGTGTGTGTATGCGTGTGTGAGAGAAAGGGAGGCTGGGGAGGCTTCACACAGTGGATAGACTTTGATTCCCTCATACTGGTTTCATCTGCTATAATTGGAGCTTTTCTGTCAAAAGCCATTCCTGTTCCATATATGTGCATTCAAAGCTGTGGAGCGAGACTCGAACCAAAAACACTGCCCCGAGGGTGAGAGGGCTGCCCATTTGGCCCAGCCAGTGTGTGCTGGCCATCCGTGATCCAGTTGATCCTCCATATCAGCTCCTTGTTTTTTCTATATAGCAAGAATTAGTACTTTTCACTGTATCCTGATGCCTGTGACAACAATACATCAAATCTTCTGGATGATTTGTTAAACAATGGCTTCACCTGCCTCTTGTTGGGGATGGGGATGGTGGTTGTTTGGGGGGAAGAGACGTAATCGATCCCATGGCCACTATATTTATGGGCGGCACGGTGGCACAGTGGTTAGCACTGCTGCTTCACAGCTCCAGGATCCTGGGTTCGATTCCCGGCTCGGGTCACTGTCTGTGTGGAGTTTGCACATTCTCCTCGTGTCTGCGCAGGTTTCCTCCGGATGCTCTGGTTCCCTCCCACAGTCCAAAGATGCGCAGGTTAGGTTGATTAACTGTGCTAAGAAATTGCCCCTTAGTGTCCAGGCATGCGTAGGTTAGAGGGATTAATGGATATAACGTGTAGGGATATGGACATAGCGCCTGCGTGGGATTGTGTTCGGTGCAGACTTGATGGGCTGAATGGCCTCTTTCTGCACTGTAGGGTTCTATGATTGAAGAGTAACAGAGCAATTATTTCCAGTGTCCTTGGCAGACTAGGAGAGGTATCCTATCCACATTCCCATTCTTTTCCAATTCAATCCCACGATGCGTCTGAACCACACTGGCTAAGTGAGGGGGCAGCTTGTCTGTGATGATTTTGAACTTCCATCTTTTTTTGTGTTCACACAATCCCGAGTCAAAGCTGTGGGATCTTACTGTCTCTCAGGGCTGCCCTTGCCCCTGCGAGTGAGAGTGTGCTCACTGACTATGTATGTTGACATCACCAGCTGGTCCTTGAAGACAGAGCTGAAGAGAAATTTGTTCTCTGAGACAATGAGGCCACTCGGCCCATTGAGTCTGCTCCGCCATTCAATCATGACTAATATTTTTCTCATCCCCATTCTCCTGCCTTTTCCCCATAACCCCTGATCCCCTTATCAATCAGGAACCTATCTATCTCCATCTTAAAGACAATGATCTGGCCTCCACGGGTTTCTGCAGCAAAGAGTTCCACAGATTCACTGCTCTCTGGCTGGGGAAATTCTTCCTAATCTCTGTTTTAAAGGATTGTCCCTTTAGCCTGAGGTTGTGCTCTCTGATTCTAGTTTTTCCTATTAGTGGAAACATCCTCTTCATGGCCACTCTATCCAGGGCCTCGCAGTATCCTGTAAGTTTCAATAAGATTGCCCCCTCATCCTTCTAAACTCTGACGAGTACAGACCCAGAGTCCTCAACTGTTCCTTATATGACAAGCTCCTCATTCCAAGAGTCATTCTTGTGAACTTCTCTGGACCTTTGCGTATGACACTAAAGTCAGTGGAGTGGTAGATAGTGAAGAGGGGTATTATAGTTTGCAGAGAGACTTGGACAAGTTGCAGAGCTGGGCTGAGAGGTGGCAAATGGAGTTTAATGTGAAAAAGTGTGAGGTAATGCACTTTGGCAGGAATAACAAATGTGTAGAGTATAGGGCTAATGGTAGGATTCTTAATAGTGTTGATGAACAGAGTGATCTTGGTGTATTTGTGCATAGATCCCTGAAAGTAGGCAGTCAAGTCGATAAGGTTGTTAAGAAGGCATACAGAGTCTTAGCTTTTATTGGTAGGGGGATTGAATTTCGGAGCCGCAACGTCATGTTGCAACTGTACAAAACTCTAGTGCGGCGCACTTGGAGTATTGTGTACAGTTCTGGTCCCCACATTATAAGAAAGATGTGGAGGCATTGGAGAGGGTACAGAGGAGGTTTACCAGGATGTTGCCTGGTATGGAGGCAGGTCTTATGAGGAGAGGCTGAGGGATTTGAGGTTGTTTTCGTTAGAAAGGAGGTGGCTAAGAGGGGACCTTATCGAAACATGTAAGATGATTAGAGGTTTAGATAGGGTGGACAGTGATAGCCTTTTTCCTAGGATGGGGAAAGCTAGCACGAGGGGACACAGCTTTAAAGTAAGGGGTGATAGTTATAGGACGGATATCAGAGGTAGGTTCTTTACCCAGAGGGTGGTTAGGGAGTGGAATGCCCTGCCTGTGGCTGTTGTAGATGCGCCAAGTTTGGTGGCGTTTAAGAGGTTAGTTGATAAGTTTATGGAAGAGAAGGGAATGGTTTAGTTTGGAGGGTCATTGCTTTTTTTCATAATTGGTCGGCGCAACATCGAAGGCTGAAGGGCCTGTTCTGCGCTGTAATGTTCTATGTTCTATGTTCTATGCTTTCCAAGGTCAGCACATCCTTCCTTAGATATGGGGCCCAAAACTGCTCACAATACTCCAAATTGGGGTCTGACCATACCCTTATACAGCCTCAGAAGTCCATCCCTGCTCTTGTATTCTAAACCTCTCGACATCAAAGCTAACATTGTATTTGCCTTCCTAACTGTCGACTGAACCCTCACATTAACCTTAAGAGAATCTTGAACAAGGATTCCCAAATCCTTTTGTGCTTCTGATTTCCTAAGCATTTTCCCATTTAGAAAGTAGTCTATGCCTCCATCTCTCCTTCCAAAGTGCATAACCTCACACTTTTCCACATTGTATTCCATCTGCCACTTCTTTGCCCACTCCCCTAACCTGTCGCAAGTCCTTCTATAGCCCCCCTGCTTCCTCAATACTAATTGTCCCTCTACATATCCTTTTATCATCTACAAACTTAGCCTTCAGTTCCATCCTCCGAATTGTTAATGTATATTGTGAAAGATCGTGGTCCCAGCACTGACCCCTGAGGCACACCACTAATCACTCGCTGCCATCTGGAGAAAGACCCCTTTTATCCCCGCTCTCTGCCTTCTGCCAGTCAGCCAATCCATGCCTGGATTTTAACCTTAACACCATGGACTCTCAACTTCTTTAACAGAGGTTGATTTGTGCTTGGAATTCTGTCCCCGAGGAATCAGTTGGAGCTCTGGATCACTGAATTTATTCAAGACTGAGTTACACAGGTTTCTAATCGACAAAGGGAGTGAAGAATGATGGGGGACAGAGAGGAAACTACATTGAATGACATTGACCACTTCCTACAGCTTGGCAGTCTACTGTCCACTAGTGCAGACATTAACAATGAAGGCCTAGTGGAACTGCAATGTGCCAAAGCAGCCTTTAGTCACCTGAAGAAGAAAGTGTTTGTCGACTGGCACTTGAGACCTGGCCACACACTTGTGGACACAGAGCAGTAGTGATTCTTGCCCTCTTCTCTGGCTCAGAGATGTGGACTGTGTACAGCAGACACCTCAAAACCTTGAGAGAAATTACCATCAGCGCTCCTTCTGCAAAATTCCACAAACCCATTTTGATTTATTATTGTCACATGTTTAATACACAGTAAAAAGTATTATTTCTTGCATACTATACAGACAAAACATACTGTTCATAGAGAAGGAAAGGAGAGAGTACAGAATGTAGTGTTAAGTCATAGCTAGAATGTAGAGAAAGATCAATTTAATGCGAAGTAAATCCATTCAAAAGTCTGACAGCACTAGGGAAGAAGCTGTTCTTGAGTCGGTTGGTACGTGACCTCAGGCTTTACATCTTTGTCCTGACGGAGGAAGGTGGAAGAGAGAATGTCCGGGGTGTGTGGGGTCCTTAATTATGCTGGCTGCTTTGTCGAAGTGTAGACAGAATTAATGGATGGGAGGCTGGATGATGAATTGGGTTTTTGTGATTTCTTTGTCTTGAGTCCAGAACAGGAGCCATCCCAAGCTGTGATACCGGCAGAAAGAATGCTTCTCATGGAAGGATAGGTGCACCAATGCCAGCTTTCTTGCTGAAGCTAACATTCCCAGCATCCAAACATTGCCCACTCTCGATCGACTCCATTGAATGGGGCCACACGCTCCACGTGCCTGACACAGGATTCCCCAAACAAACACCCTCCTCAGAGAGCTCAGATGGAGCACTGAGTCCCAGAAGGGCAGAGGTTCATGGAAACCTTCCTGAAAACAATGCAACATTCCCACCAGCACCTGGGAATTCCTGGTCCAGTCTGCCCAGGAAGAGTGGATGGGAAGGAGTTGAGCAACACCAAGTGGGGCAGATAGAAGGATACATCACAGGAGAACATTCAATCTGACCACTAGAAACTTTCCTCCTGATGTATAGATTGCCAGTGAGCAACTCTCCTCATACTCTGCGTCTGTTGAATTAATGTATGATTTATTATTGTCACATTGCTTATATTAACACTGCAGTGAAGTTACTGTGAAAATCCCCTAGTTCCGACACCTGAATAAAGTTGGGGGCAAGGTGACAGACATCGGAACTATTATGAAAGGTGGCCTGATAGTGTGGGAAGCATTCCCGTGTGGAATGGGCTCACTGATAGATTATTACAGATGCAAATTACGAAATCATTTCAGGTCACAGTTCAAACGCAATTATATTCATTGCCGGGAGGACAGCTCAGTCAGGGCACGCGTATCAGCAGAGCAGCTGTTCCAAACAGACACCCAGCTTGGATCGGTTACGCGTGACTTTGGCAGCAAGAGCCGGGAGTTTGCCAGGTTTTAATGCCCGCTCCTGAATCCCCCCCATCTCCCCCTCAGCTGCAGAGTGCCAGGGAACACCGCACGGTCAGAGGAAGTGGTGAACTTAGCCCTGAGGACCTGCTCTGCCAGGCGGGCTGTGTCCGATCCCGACATCAGTCAGGATTTTCAGGTCAATTAGTTCATTGCTGTTGGGATCTTGCTGTGTAACAAATGGCTGCCATTGCCCCTAAAGCACAGCTGGCAGCACACGGCAAGGAGTGCTTCTGTGGTTAGCTAGTGGCTTGGAGGTATGCTGACGTCATGAGAGGCGCCACATCAATGCAGCTGTGTTAGTTTGGGATGGGGCTGGGGGAAAGCAATGGGGTGGTTTCTCTGACTCTGAGAGTGAATCCCTATTCCAAAATGCAGTGATGTGATATGGTGAATTGTTGATTTGATTTATTATTGCTACATGCATTAACGTACAGTGAAAAGTGTTGTTTCTCGCGCGCTATACCGACAAAGCATACCGTTCATAAAGAAGGAAAGGAGAGAGTGCAGAATGTCATGTGGGGGATGTTGTTTGTGGGGTGGATGGGAATGCAAGAGGGTGTTACGTGTGGGCTGGGGTGTGGGGAAGGTGGGTGTTGGGGGGGGGGGTTGTGGGAAGGGTGTTGTTGGGGTGGGGGGAGGGTTGGTAGGTGTCCTAGCCCAGCGAGGCTGGTGGGAATTCCCTTGGAGATTTTCTCATTTGAAAGTCAGCTTTATTGTCAATTGCCTCACCCACCGGAAACTCTCACCCACTGTTGGAATACGTGGTGTGTTGGGCGTTTGGGGGGAGGAGTGGGGGGTATGAATCCAGTGTCAATTGCTGCCTCAGCCTCTTAGAGATGAACAGACTATCATTCATAGAATCCTGACGGGGCAGAAGAAGCCATTCAGCCCATCGAGTCTGCACCAACTCTCTGACAGAGTATCTTACCCAAGCCCTCTCCCTCACCCCACCGCCGTAACGTCACACGTTTACCACGGAGCAAACCCACGCAGACGCAGGGAGAATGTCTGTGTGGAGTCTGCACAATGACCGGAGGCCGGGATTGAACCCGGGTCCCTGGCGCTGTGAAGCAGCAGCGCTAACCCGCTGTGAGGCAGCAGCGCTAACCCACTGTGCCACCGTGCCGCCCATAATTCATAAGAATGGAACAAAAGCAATCAGTACTCGGAGACTCTTGGATATATTCCCGGCAAATTTCTGGAGCTAAAAAGCTCGCAAGGCTGTGTCCTTCAGGCTAATTCACAAAACTGCCCAGGAGCCTCCGGATAGAGCAGGATCCCGCTGTGCTGTCTTCTGGCTTTGGCTGACAGTCTCAGAGACAGGATGAGCTGCTGCTGTTAGGGTCAGCTTGGTTGTAAGGCTGAGGCAGTCAATGCCATTCTCTGCCCTCTCTGACCCAGCCAGGAATGGGGCAGAGAGTCTGTTCAGGGAGGTGGGGAGGGGCAGAATGGAGAATGGTGGAGGAGTGGGGACAGATGAAGACTCTGCACTCATTCATCGCTGCCAAGCTGACCCTCGCTGATTACCAGGCTGCCAGCGGCCAGCTCTCCCCCTTCCCCATCATCATTCATGCAGTGTATCTAATCACCCATTCATCCCTCCCCACAGTGTAGGGGAATGAGAACCAACCATCACCGTCCTCCCTTCACAACCCAACCAAACTCTCAATCTCCTCGGACAGATGGACAAATTGCAACGGCCAAATAAGCCACACAGTTCAATGGACAACAAATGCTGTCCAATCAACAATGCCCATTCCCTATTTAAGCATAACCCAGACAGAGAGAGCAATACAGAGGGAGACAGAGAGAGAGAGGGATAGATGGAGAGAAAAACAGATCGATAAATGGGTAGAAAGATGGATAGATAGATAACTGATCTGTTGAAGAATCATGTAAGCAGATGCTGATGATGATAGAAATGAAACAGAACGCGGTTATAGACAATGAGTAAGATTAAAATCTAATGTAAAATAATGAAAGGGCTCATTTCAATGTGCAAATAATTACCATATGTTGAAAAATGCAGACTGTGGGGTGTGTGCGTTTGTGTGTGCGCAGTGTGGGGGGGTTGTGTGCGTTGGGGTGTGCGTGAAGGTGTGTGTGCAGGGGTGTGCGCGCGGGGAGGGTCTGTGTTGAGGTATGTGCACAGAAGTGTGCACGTGGGGGATGTGTGCACTGGGGTTTGCGTAAGGGGGTGTTCACAGTGGTGTGCGCGTGGAGGTGTACGCGTTGGGGGGTGTGCGCAGGAATGTGCATGTGTGGGGTGTGTGCACTGGAGTTTGTGTGATGGTGTGCGCACGGGGTGTGTGTGCATGGTGTGTGCACACAGTGTGTGTGCACGGGGTGTGCGTGCATGGTGTGTGCACAGTGTGTGCGCACGGGGTGTGCGCACGGGGTGTGCGCGCATGGTGTGTGCGCACGGTGTGTGCGCACGGGGTGTGCGTGCAGTGTGTGTGCGCACGGGGTGTATGCACGGGGTGTGCGTGCACGGTGTGTGCGCACAGTGTGTATGCACGGGGTGTGCGTGCACGGTGTGTGCGCACAGTGTGTATGCACGGGGTGTGCGTGCACGGTGTGTGCGCACAGTGTGTATGCACGGGGTGTGCGTGCACGGTGTGTGCGCACAGTGTGTATGCACGGGGTGTGCGTGCACGGTGTGTGCGCACAGTGTGTATGCACGGGGTGTGCGTGCACGGTGTGTGCGCACAGTGTGTATGCACGGGGTGTGCGTGCACGGTGTGTGCGCACAGTGTGTATGCACGGGGTGTGCGTGCACGGTGTGTGCACACAGTGTGTATGCACGGGGTGTGCGTGCACGGTGTGTGCACACAGTGTGTATGCACGGGGTGTGCGTGCACGGTGTGTGCACACAGTGTGTATGCACGGGGTGTGCGTGCACGGTGTGTGCACACAGTGTGTATGCACGGGGTGCGTGTGCACACAGTGTGTGTGCATGGAAAGGTTTTTGTAAGGAATTGCAGTGAATTACAACATTGCATTCACACCCGTTATGGGCGGAATTTTACCAGCAGCTCCACTCGAGGTGCAGATGATCCCAGCTGAGGCCAATGGAGAATGCCGTTCCCTGAACCTCGCCGGATCCCTGCAATCAGGGTGGGTGTGCGGGTAGAATTCCTGCCTCTGTGGCGAAGGGGAATCTCGCAGAGTGCTGGGAGCTAGCGGTGTGACTGGGACAGCTGGCAGGGTTTGAGGCTGGTGTTGTTTGAGAAATCCTCAAAGGGGATGAGTATGAATGAGGAAGTGAAGCGTTACCTCCAGTCAGAGGCCATTTATCAGCCAGCCCAGTCACCCTGAGCGGTTCTGTTTTCACTGAGCTCCTTTGTGTAAGGAGCGGTGGAATGACAGCACAGAAACAGACCATTTGGCCCAACCATTTGAGGCTGGTTCTAATACTCCAGAGCTGCCCCCTCCCACCCCGCTACATCTTACCCTATCAGTATATCCTTCTATTCTTTTGTCCCTCTTTGTGCTTCCCCTTGAGAAAGTTTGTTAAAAAATGGAATAGCACAGTGGTTAGCACTACCGCCTCACAGCGCCAGGGACCTGGGTTCGATTCCCTGCTTAAGCCACAGTCTGTGTAAAGTTTGCACATTCTCCTCGTGTCTGCATGGGTTTCCTCCGGTTTCCTCCCACAGTCTGAAAGACATGCTGGTTAGGTGGATTGGCCGTGTTTGTCCCTTAGTGTCAGGGGGACTAGCTAGGATAAATGCACGGGGGGTTACGGGGATAGGGCATGGGTGAGTTTGAGGTCAGTGCAGACTTAATGGACCAAGTGGCCTCCTTCTGCTATGTAGGATTCTACGACCTCCTTAAATATTCCTTTGCCTCAATCACTCCCTGTGGGAGAGAGCTCCACGTTCTAGTGACACGCAGTGTGACTGAGAGTAACCTCCAGTCCCCGAGGGCTTGGAGATAGAACATAGAACATTACAGCACAGAACAGGCCCTTCGGCCTTCGATGTTGCGCCGACCAATTAGGAAAAAGCAATGACCCTCTAACCTAAACCATTCCCTTTTCGTCCATAAACTTATCTACTAACCTCTTAAACGCCACCAAACTTGGCGCATCTACAACTGCAGCAGGCAGGGCATTCCATACCCTTACCACCCTCTGGGTAAAGAACCTACCTCTGATATCCGTCCTATAACTATCACCCTTTAATTTAAAGCTGTGTCCCCTCGTGCTAGCTTTCTCCATCCTAGGAAAAAGGCTATCACTGTCCACCCTATCTAAACCTCTAATCAATCCATCTAAACCATCTAAACCTCTATCTAAGCCTCCGGATAGAGCAGGCTCCTGCTGTGCTGTCTTCTGGCAGATGGGGAGTTGGTTGTGTAGCTTCTTGCCCATCTCTCTGCTGGCTCCGAAAGCCTATTGAGTTCTGTGTTACTGTTTACCACAACAAGAGTGGAACCCATGACCCAAAGAAAAGTTCGAAGTGCCTTTTTAAACGCTTCCTTTTAGTCTCCGTCTTCAACGTGACTGTCTTTGCCAGACTGTTGGGAGGAAACAGTTTCCGCTCTCTCTGGCTGCAAGAACCTAATGCGAAACGGCTTTGAGCAACCCACGCACTTCACTATGCAAAATATCACAAAGTGCCTCAGTGGGAGAATCAGTTTGACTGGAGCAGGATCGAGGGTAAAATGGGTTAACCCAGGATGAAGGTTCCATAGACAAGACTCACATCTCCCTCCAGTGCAGAAGATTAAGAAATAACCTAATTGAGTGGTTTAAGATGATTAAAGGACTGATAGGCGCGGTAGAGAGAAATTATGTCTTCTGGCTGTGGGAAGCCCAGAGGTGGAACGTTAAAATTCCAGCTGGGATGTTCGGAGTGTTATGTGGAAACTTTCCTTCTCGTGCGGGGGAGTGGGAATGTGAAACTCTCTCCCTTACAGATCTGTAGAAGTTGGGCAAGAATTTGGAGTCGTAGAATCACAGTGCAGAAGGAGGCCATTCGGCCCATCGGGCCTACACCATCTGGTTCCTATCCTCATAACGCCACGTACTTTACCTCACTGATCTCCCTGATGCTAAGGAGCAATTTAGCATTGCCAATCCGCATAACCTGTGCATCTTTGGACTCTGGAGCACCCGGAGGAAACCTGCGCAGACAAGGGGAGACTGTGCAGAGTCCGTACAGACAGTCACCCCGAGGCCAGAATTGAATCTGGGTCCCTGGCGCTGTGAGGCGGCAGTGCTAACCACAGTGCTGCTCCTAATACCATGTTAAATACAATTTAAAATGGAAAAAGCAAAATGCTGCAGATGCTGGAATCTGAAACAAAAAAAATGCTGCAAAGTCTCAGCAGGTCTGACAGCATCTGTGGAGAGAGAAATAGAGCCAGCTTTTCGAATCTCCATCTTGAATTGAAATATTGGTTCTATTCTCTCTCCAAAGAATTGAAAATACCTGTATGGAGGTTGTTAGCTTGTTATTGGGTAAGGCGGGGGAGGGTGTTAGGGGGGGTTATGAGATCAATGCAGATTGATGCAGGTCAGCCATGATCAAATTGAATGCAGAACAGGCTTGAGGGGCTGAATGGCCTCTTCCTGTCTGTATGTGCCTCTATAAGTGAAGGTCTGGTGAGGGAACTCCTCCAAGTTCACTCCTGTCCTCCCAGAGGTGGTTAAAATGGAATTAGATAAAGTGACAGAGATATGGTGTAAGAGCAAAGAAATAAGACTAACCCAAATACTGCTCAAAGATCTTTGATGGGCTGAATGGTCCCCTGTATTATTCACTGATTCAGGATTCCCCGGTCTGTAGTGGCCACACTGTCTACGTCTGAAAATCTGATATTCTTTCCTTAAAGTCTCCTTTCTATGTTTTAAAATGATTAAAAAATCACCTCCCCCTACCCCACTATTCAATTCCTTTTTTCCCTTTCCTCTCCTAGTCCCCCATTCCTCCTCCCCTGCCCCTTCCCATTCCTTCCTCCCCGATTCTCATTCCTCACTCCCCGATTCCATTCCCTCCTTCCCATTCCCACCTCCTTTCCCCATTCCCACTTCCACCTCTTGCCCTGCCCCTCGCCCATTCCTCTCCCACTTCCTTCTCCCACGTCTATTCTGCTACCCACTCCCCCTTCATCCAACTCCCCCTTATCTCTCCCCATTTCCCCTTCCCACTTTTCCCACGCCCCTTCCCCATCCACTCCCTTCCCATCTCCTAATCCCTTTCTCCTCCCCCTTCCCTATTCTTCCTCCTCCATCGTCCCTCCCATTCCCCCTTTCCTCTCCTCCTCCCCTCCCCCCATTCCCCCTCCCCATTCCGTCTCCTCCAAATGTCCCCTCCCCTCCCCCTCCCCTCCCCCTCCCCTCCCCCCCCCTCCCCCTCCCCCCCTTCCCCCCCCCTCCCCTTTCCCCCCCTCCCCTCCCCCCCCCCTCCCCTTTCCCCCCCTCCCCCTTTCCCCCCTCCCCTTTCCCCCCTCCCCTTTCCCCCCCTCCCCTTCCCCCCCCCTCCCCTTTCCCCCCCCCCCTTCCACCCCTCCCCTTTCCCCCCTCCCCTTCCCCCCCTCCCCTTTCCCCCTCCCCTTCCCCCCCCTCCCTTCTCCCCCCCTCCCCCTTTCCCCCCCCTCCCCTTTCCCCCCCCCTCCCCTTTCCCCCCCTCCCCTTTCCCCCCCTCCCCTTTCCCCCCTCCCTTCCCCCCTCCCCCTTTCCCCCTCCCTTTTCCCCCCCCTCCCTTTTCCCCCCCTCCCCTTTTCCCCCCTCCCCCTTTCCCTCCCCCCCTCCCCTTTCTCCCCCCCTCCCCTTCCCCCTCCCCTTTCCCCCCTCCCCTTCTTCCCCCCCTCCCCTTCCCCCCCCCTCCCTTTCCCCCCCCTCCCTTTTCCCCCCCCTCCCCTTCCTCCCCCCCTCCCCTTTCCCCCTCCCCTCCCCCCCCTCCCTTTCCCCCCCCCCTTTCCCCCCCTCCCCTTTTCCCCCCTCCCCTTCTCCCCCCCTCCCCTTCTCCCCCCCTCCCCTTCTCCCCCCTCCCCTTCTCCCCCCCTCCCCTTTCCCCCCCTCCCCTTCTCCCCCCTCTCTCCCCCTCGCTCTCCTGTCCTCCTTACCTCGCCCGTTCCCCATTCTGCCTCTTCCCATTCCCCCTCTCCTTCTTCCTCCCCCATCCCTTCTCTCCATTCCTCCCTCCCATTCTCCCCTTCCCCTCGGCCTCCTCTCTCCCCATTTCCCCCCAGTTGAACTTTGCCCCGCTGACTCCATTGAAAGATGCTAGTTATAGGTTTGGTCACCTTGGCTCAGGCTGTTGACACCGTTTTGTTATTTTGGGGGAATTGCTGCTGTTTTTCCCTCAAAATCCCAGCGGGCCGCTCCATCGGGAATTCAACTTCCCTGCTTGTGATTGGTTAATGGTGTCAGTGCCTGTGATTGGCTGCTGCTCATCATTCTCATTAACCTGATGTTCTCCAGCTTCTGAAATAGAAACAAACAGATTACTGAGCTGCCCTCATTTCAATCCAATCAGAATAATTACATTAATACAGCATTAATAAATCTGCCACTTCATACGTGAGTCAATGTTAATTCGTACAGTTAATCCTCTCAAAACACACTCCTATTCTGTTATTCCTCGGTTCTGTCCCATGTCCTAGAACAATAGAATCCCTACAGTGCAGCTGGAGGTCATTCAGCCCATCAAATCTGCACCAAATCTTTTATCCAGCCCTATTCGCATAACCCCACATATTTACCCCACCAGTCCACCTGACACTATGGGGAAATATAACGTGGTCAATCCACCTAACCCGCACATCTTTGGACTGTGGGAGGAAACCGGAGCACGCGGAGGAAACCACACAGACACAGGGAGAATGTGCAGACTCTGCACACACAGTGACCCGAGGCCAGAATTGTGCCCAGGTCCCTGGTGCTGTGAGGCAGCAGTGCTAACCACTGTGCCGTTGTTTTTTTAAATAGACATTTGAACTTTAAACAGCTGCAATAAAATGTGTTATCAGCCTCCAACAACCGTCAGTGTTAGAATCACAGCGGCACATTACAGTCAGCCCAAGGTGGGCTGTGAATCTGGATCCCTGGTGTCGTGACGCAGCAGTGCTAACCACTGTGCCTCTGTGTAACCATTTTCACTTCAGCCCCATTGGTGTAGACAAAGGCTTGCCCTCCATTACGCTTCCTGAAGTAGATGCCAATCTTCTTTGTTTTATTGATAAGGAGATGCCAGCATTTGACTGGGTTGGGCACAGTAAGAACTCGCACAACACCAGGTGAAAGTCCAACAGGTTTATTTGGGATCCTGAGCTTTCGGAGTGCTACTGCTTCATCAGGTGAGGAGATTTTGTTGATGTTGTGGCCGAGATTATTGTTCTCCAGATTCCCTATCTCATTCCTGTACCCTGTCTCCTCATTGTTTGAGATGTGACCCGCTACGATGGTGTCATCAGAAATCTTGAAAATCGAGTTGGGGAGGGAATTTGGCCACACAGTCACAGGTGTATAAGGAGTATAGTAAGAGGTTGAGAACACAGCTTTGTGGGCACCGGTGTTGAGGATGATTGTGGAGGAGATGTTGTTGCCTATCCTTACTGATTGTGATCTGTGGGTTCGGAAGTTCAGGATCCAGTCACAGAGGGAGGAGCCAAGGCCCAGGCCAAGGAGTTTGGAGATGAATTTTGTGGGAATGACAGTGTTGAAGGCTGAGCTGTAGTCAATAAATAGGAGTCTGACATAGGTGTCCTTGTTGTCTAGGTGGCAGGGGAATCGGGGAGGGGCAGGGGAAGAGGTGGAAGTGGGAATGGGGAAAGGGAGTGGGAATGGGGAGGGAATGAGAATGGGGGAGGAAGGAATGGGAAGGGGCATGGGAGGAGGAAAGGGGAAAGGGAATTGGATGGTGGGGTAGGGGAGGTAATTTTTAATTATTTTAAAATGTAGAGAGCAGGCTTTGAGGAAGGAATATCAGATTTTCAGACATAGACAGTGTGGTCACTACAGACCTTCTGGGAATCCTGAATCAGTGAATAATACAGGGGACCATTCAGTCCATCAAGGCTATGCTAGCTCTTTGAGCAGTATTTGGGTTAGTGTAAGGTTGAGTGTAGGGCCAGGGAGATGGTGTCTGCTGTGGACCCGTTGTGATAGTAGGCAAACTGTAGTGGATCCAGGTAGTCCAGGAGGCTGGAATTGATTCATGCCATGAGTAACTTTCAAAGCACTTCATAATGATGGATGTCAGAGCCACCGGATGATAGTCATTAAAGCTCACTGCCTTGCTTTTCTTTGTGAGAAGTCTCACAACACCCAGGTTAAAGTCCAACAGGTTTATCTGATAGGAAACCCACAAACTTTTGGGGTTTACCCTTTCGTCAGGTGAGCGGAGCCTGACAAAGGGGCAAACCCTGAAAGCTTGTGGGTTTACCGTCAGATAAACCTGTTGGACTTTAACCTGGTGTTGTGAGACTTCTCACTGTGTTTACCCCCAGTCCAACACCGGCATCTCCACATCGTGGCTTTTCTTTGGTACCGGAATGACGATTGACTTCTTGAATCAGATAGGGACCTCAAATTGGTGTGAAGAGAGGTTGAAAGTGTCTGCGAATACCCCCTGCCAGCTGGTTCATGCAGGATCTGAGTGTCTTGCTCAGTCACCTCAGAGGGCGGTTAAGAGTTGTAGGTCTGGAGTCACATGTAGGCCAGACCGGGTAAGGATGGCAGATTTCCTTCCCTAAAGGACAGTAGTGAACTAGATAGTTTTTTGTGACAATCAATGATAATTTCAGAGTTGTCATTAGACTTTCAAATCTCAGCATCTGCTGTGGTGGGATTTGAAGCCGGGTCCCCAGGGCATTATCCTGGGTTTTTGAATGACTAGCCCAGTGACAATGCCACTATTTCTGGGTAAGAACGGCAGATTTCCTTCCCTAAAGGGTAGATGTGAGTTTCACAACCTGATAGTCCCTTTTATCAATGATTTTTGCTCCGGATTGTTGAATGAATGGAACTGCAATTCACGGGATGCCCCCAACCAGATCTGAATGTACAACTCGAGATGTTTAGTCCCGGATTACTAATGCAGTGACATGGCTATAACTCTCCTGGGCATATTGCTGGATATGTCACTGAAATGCCTACCAGTAACATTGATAAATGCTGCTCTGAGCTGCTCAGAGTGCTGGTTCAGAGCACTCAGCGATAAGAGGTGTCAGAGAGAGTCAGTGCGTGGGAACAGGGGTGGCTGGGGGAGGAGGGGTGGTGTGGAGGAGGAGTTATACACACCTCATTGAGCGCAATGCCAGAAGATTTAAAGGAATGGCTAATGTTATTCCAATCTTTCAAAGAGAGATAACACTGAGAATACCAGGGTTATGAATGTAATGTCCGCAGAGGGAGATTTATTGGAGGCGGCTGTTCTTTACGGACTAACTGAAACAAAGCTAACAGGAGCAAAAAGGCAATAACTCCAAGTGAGCGTGGACAAGAGACAAATTTATGGTCCTCCTTGGAGGAGGAATGTAATTCAGCTCTCTGAGAATTACTGAGCAGTTCTTGCTAAATTCCAGCAGACACCCCGGGAGGCGTGTGCCAACACCATGCCTTCCTGAATAAAGGTTTTTGGATTTAGGGTGTGAATTAGCAGGCAGCTAAAGGGGTGTGGGTTGAGGATAGCGAGGCTGGCGGGGGTGGGTGGGGAGGAGGGAGGGTGCGATAGTGGGAGCAGAGTTGGTGATGGTGCAGGCAGTTTGAATTTGACTAGTTGTCATCCACCCAGCCCCCGATCACAGGATCAGACCCTTGGGTCTTGATGGTTCTTCACCTCTGTCAAAGATCTGGAGGAAGAGGATGCAAGCAGAATCTTTCAGATTACAGACAATACCAGTGGCACAGTGCGTTAGCACTGCTGCCTCACATTGTCAGGGGCCCAGGTTCGATTCCCAGCCTCGGGTCACGAGTCTGTACATTCTCCCCATGTCTGTGTGGGTTTCTTCTGGGTGCTCCGGTTTCCTTGTAGTTTGGTTTGAAAGACTTGCTGGTTAGGTGCATTGGCCATGCTAAAAAGCTTCTCAGTGTCAGAGGGATTATAGGGTAAATACATAGGGTTACGGGATGAGGTCTGGTGGGATTGTTATCGAGACAGGCTGGATGGGCCAAATGGCCTCCTCCTGCACAGTAAGGATGTTATAGATTCTTGATGGGTCAAATAGCCTCCCTCTACACTGTAAGGATTGTATAGATTCTATAAACTGTGTGGACAAGCAAAGGGAAGGGACAACATTTACAGAATCAACAAAAACAAGTTACATTTCTACAGCGCAGTTCTACAGATACGCCAAGGAGCTCGACAGGTGCGATTCTCAAACACAGTTTGACACTGAACCACAGAAGGAGATGTTCAGTCAAGTGACTAAAATCTTGGTTAAAGTGGTTAGGTTTAAATGAACGTCTTAAAGGAAGAGAGAGAGAGAGAGCTGGAGCGGCTTAAGACCAACGGCAGCTGCTGGGATGGTCACTGCTGACAGGATGATTAACATTGAGGATAAGTGAGAATGAGAGGTGATGGAATGGTGGTCTAATCATGACCGTGAAACCATCATGGATTGCGGTGGAAATGAAATCTGCCGTCTTTACCAGGTTGGCTCAGGAACAGCTTCTTCCATCAGACTTTTGAATGGACCTGCCTCGCATCAAGTTGATCTTTCTCTATACCCTAGCTATGAGTGTAACACTACATTCTGCACTCTCTCCTTTCCTTCTCTGTGAATGGTATGCTTTGTCTGTGTAGTGCAAAAAAAACCATTCTACTGTATACTAATACATGCGACAATAATAAATCAAATTAAATCAAGGCACATGTGTAATCCGGTGTTTTAGACCATAAGAGATAGGAGCAGAATTAGGCCATTCAGCCCATCGAATCTAGTCCAACATTCAATCATGACTGATAGGATTCTCATCCCCATTCTCCTGCCTTCCCCCTATAACTCTCTCCTGTCCTACATGTGAGTCCAGACCCACAGCAATGTGTTAACTGCCCTCTGGGATGCTGACAGATGCTGGCCCAGCCAGCGACGCCCATATCCTATCGACAAGTGAAAATAATAATTAAAAAAATAAGAGAGTATGAGAGGAGGATGGAGATATTGGGAAAAGTGGAGATTGTAGAAATAGGTAAGGCCATTTGAACACCAGGGGCAGAATTTTGAAACCAAAGTGTTGCTTGAAGGGGGTCAACAACTACAGCGTCGGGGGTTGGGGGGAGTAGGGGGAGTGGGGTTTGGGGGGGAAGTGGGGGGAGAGTGGGGGGTTGGAGGAGAGAGGGGGGGAGAGTGGGGGGAGAGGGGGGAAGGGGGGACGAATGGGGGATGTGGGGGGTGAGTGGGGGAGTGGGGGGGTGGTGGGGGAGTGGGGGGGGTGAGTGGGGAGTGGGGGGCGGAGGGGGATGGGGGGGGAGTGGGGGACGGTGGGAGGGTCGGGGGGGGAGAGTGGGGGTTGGGGGGGTCAAACAAACTTGCTGTGAGTTAGGATAACTCATATACTCACATTTGGGAAGTGCCAAGCGGGTGTTGGGAGCAACATGGAAACTTCTCTCAGGAATGGGTGGATTGGTCACTGCCCGTGAAAGCAGGCGGTTTAATGGGCTGAATGGCCTTCCCTCGCCAGAAACTATCTTGCTGATTAGACTCGGAGACAACGTGTTTGACAATGGGTGGACCATGAAAGGTCAGTGTGTCCTCTCGATGTGACCCCAGTAATTGTTCTCATTCCATTCAGGGTGAGCTTACTGAGCTATGATTCTTTTCATCAGCCTATTGATCACAAGCCTTTTCACATTGAATCTGTTGAGTGCACTCTTTTTTATTCCTGTTGGTGTAATTGCCATCCTGGCCAATATTTATTCCACAATGCCGCAGAAACAAATCAATGGCTACTTGTCTCATTGCTGCTTGTGGAATCTTGCTGTACCTGCCTGTTCTATATTGCAAAAATGTAAAATCTTTAAAGATATCTCATTGACTGCAAAGTCTGCTTGGGATGTGTGGAAGCTGTGAAAGGTGCTATAAAAATGCAAGTTTTTCTTCTGGCAGCACAATATTGGTTAGTCCTGCTGCCTCACAGCGCCAGGAAACCAGGTTCGATTCCCGGCTTGGGTCACTGACTGTATGGAGTTTGCACATTCTCCCCGTCTCTACGTGAGTTTCCTCTGGGTGCTTCAGTTTTCTCCCACACTCCAAAGATGTCCAGGTTAGGTGGATTGGCCATGCTAAATTGTCCTTGGTGTCAAAGGGATTAGCTAGGATAAGTGCATGGCCTTATGGGGATAGGGCCTGGGTGGGATTCGGGTGCGTGTAGACTTGATGGGCCGAATGGCCTCCTCTGCACTGTAGGGGCAGAATTCTCTGTGCGTGCTAGTCTAAAACCTGGGAATTCCCATCCGACTGTCAATGGGATTTCATGTTGTCCGCAATCCGCCTGCTAAAATTCCGTTGGCGGGAGGGATGGGAGAATTCCAGTCGAGGATTATATCCTATGATCTATAACCCATGCTCCAGTTGCCTTCAAAATTACTTCACGCCTGACCAAAGCAATTATCGAAGACAGTTTGACTCTGACCTAAATAAAGAGGACAGTGAGACAATAACCTACTGTTTGGACAATGAGGAGTGAGTTAACGGAGCGGAGGGAGAGAGGTGAGAGAAAGAATTCCAGAGCTTGGGCCCAGGCAGCCCAGGGCACAACCAACTATGGTTCAGCCAAAACCTAGAAATGAAAGAATGCAGAAATGCAAAGGGCCAGAAGAGATGGGGACGGGGGGAGATGGGTGGGATGAGATCATGGAGGAACTTGAAGCAAGGATGCTGACTCAATGGGCTGAATGGCCTCCTTCTGCACTGTAGGGATTCTTGACAATTTTGAAGCCAAGTTTGCTTGACCAGCTGTAGCTCAGTGAGTGCAGATGGGTGACTGGGATTTGTGCCCGTTAGGAGATGGGACATCAACTTTTGAATGAACTCAAATTTTCAGAGGGCCTGGGAGATCAGCCAGGAGCCTGTCGTAGTAGCTGTGACCATAATAGGTAACAAAGGCAAGGCTGAGGGATTCAGCAGCAGGAGAGCTAGTGTGGGAAGAGGGAATCGGGCAGTGTTTGGGATTCAGAAATCGATGGTCGTTCTGATGGAGAGGGCATGGGGTTCAGACACTCACAGAAAGATAGAAACATTGAAGAGACCATTCAGCCCTTCCGGCCTGCTTTATCGTTCATCACAACCATGGCTGATTGACCAACTCAATAGCCTAATCCTGCTTTCTCCCCATAACTTTTGATCCCATTCACTCCATGTGCTATATCCAGCTGCCTCTCGAATACATAGCAATGTTTTGGCTTCAACTACTTCCTGTGGTAATAAATTCCACAGGCTCACCATTCTTTGGGTGAAGAAATGTTTCCTCACCTCACATCCTAAATGGTCTACCCCAAATCCTCAAGCTGTGACCCCTGGTTCTGGACTCCCCCACCATCAGGAACATCCTCCCCTGTATCTACCCTGTCAAGTCCTGTTAGATTTGTAAAGTCTCTATGTGTAAAAGTTTAAAGTTTATTTATTAATCATAAGTAAGGCTTGCATTAACACTGCAATGAAGTTACTGTGAAATTCTCCTAGTTGCCAGAGTGCACTGCCTGTATGTGATTAAGATCCCCTCCCCGTTCATCTGAACTCCAGCGAAAACAATCTAACCTCATCAATCTCTCCTCATACAACAGTCCTGCCAGCTCTGGAATCAGCCTGGTAAATCTTTGATTTGATTTGATTTGATTTATTTTTGTCACATGTATGAACAGACAATGAAAAATATTGTTTCTTGCGTGCTATACAGAAAAAGCATACTGTTCGTAGAGAAGGAAAGGAGAGAGTGCAGAATGTAATGTTACAATCATAGCTAGGGTGCAGAGACAGATCAACTTAATGCGAGGTAGGTCCATTCAAAAGTCTGACGGCAGCAGAGAAGAAGCTGTTCTTGAGTTGGTTGGTACGTGACCTCAGACTTTTGTATCCTTTTCCCGACGGAAGAGAGAATGTCCGGGGTGCGTGGGGCCCTTGATTACGCTGGCCGCTTTGCCGAGGCAGCAGGAAGTGTAGACAGAGTCAATGGATAGAAGTTTGCACTCCCTGGAGAGCAAGAACATCCTTCCTCAGAAAAATAGACCAAAGCTCCTCACAATGTTCTAGATGTGTCCCCACCAAGGCCCTGTATAATTGCAACAACACATCCCTGCTCCTGTACTCGAACCAGTTTGATGCAGAGTGGAGTTATTTGGGTTACATTGTTTACGGAGGATTGCTGGCTGGAGTCCGTTAGTTAAATCTTGCTGCTGTGCACTCAGGCCGATTAGACTGCCCGTGCTGTGACGAGATTAGCATCTGTGCTAATGTCACTTAAGCCTGTGGAGCTTTCAGCAGGAGCTGGTGATGGAGAGGCCAGCGCGCAGAGACAGCGATGTTGGTGCTCGAGGAACAAAATACAACGTGTGTTGGTTATATTTTTGCAAGCTCAAAAGTGGCAGAAGGTTAACTTAGCGTCGATATCTCCTTTGCACAGGGAATGACCAACACACGTGAGGTGAGGAGGCAGGAGAGGTTACTTGGATTTGTTCAAACAGATATTCTGATGTGGTGGAGAGCGGTGGGAAATTGGAGTCTGGGTTAATGAGTTTAGGTGTGAATGGGCTCCCTCAGCTCGACTATGCTTGTTCTGTCCAGGTTTTTTTTGTTACGAATATCAGCTGTTAAAAGGAGATTGGACAGAGGTTTTGGAAAGAATGAAGGATTAAGGAAAAGGAACTATTTCCAAAGTCTGAGGTGTTGATTATCAAAGAACACAGATTTAAATTGATTAATAGGAAAAGGAAAGGTAGAATGAGGAATTAATTTCTTACACAAGTGATTAGAGATTTTGTGGTGTTGTCCCTGTAAGGGAAACACAGCAGAGTAAGGATACATTGTTTTTTATAAATAACTCTCATGTTCATGAATGTAATCTGCTAAACTGCATCTTGACAGATTTGGAATGCCCTGCCTGATAAATTAGTGCCTTTTTTTTTGCTTCCATAAAATGCAGTCATCACTGGCAAGGCAGTGCAGCACTCCCTCTGCACTGACCCTCTGACAGTGCGGCACTCCCTCTGCACTGACCCTCTGACAGTGCGGCGCTCCCTCTGCACTGACCCTCTGACAGTGCGGCGCTCCCTCTGCACTGACCCTCTGACAGTGCGGCGCTCCCTCTGCACTGACCCTCTGACAGTGCGGCGCTCCCTCTGCACTGACCCTCTGACAGTGCGGCGCTCCCTCAGCACTGACCCCCTGACAGTGCGGCGCTCCCTCTGCACTGACCCTCTGACAGTGCGGCGCTCCCTCAGCACTGACCCTCTGACAGTGCGGCGCTCCCTCGCACTGACCCTCTGACAGGGCGGCGCTCCCTCGCATGACCCTCTGAAGTGCGGCGCTCCCTCAGCACTGACCCTCCTGACAGTGCGGCGCTCCCCTCTGCCTGACCCTCTGACAGTGCGGCGTCCTCAGCACGACCCCTACAGTGCGGGCTCCCTATGCACTGACCCTCTGACAGGGCGGCGCTCCCTCTGACTGAACCTCCGACATGCGGCGCTCCCTCTGCACTGACCCTCTGGACAGTGCCGGCACTCCCTCTGCACTGACCCTCTGACAGTGCGGCACTCCCTCAGCACTGACCCTCTGACAGTGCGGCACTCCCTCTGCACTGACCCTCTGACAGTGCGGCGCTCCCTCAGCACTGACCCTCTGACAGTGCGGCACTCCCTCAGCACTGACCCTCTGACAGTGCGGCGCTCCCTCAGCACTGACCCTCTGACAGTGCGGCGCTCCCTCAGCACTGACCCTCTGACAGTGCGGCGCTCCCTCTGCACTGACCCTCTGACAGTGCGGCGCTCCCTCAGCACTGACCCTCTGACAGTGCGGCGCTCCCTCAGCACTGACCCTCTGACAGTGCGGCGCTCCCTCAGCACTGACCCTCTGACAGTGCGGCGCTCCCTCTGCACTGACCCTCTGACAGTGCGGCGCTCCCTCAGCACTGACCTTGACAGTGCGGCCCTCTGCACTGACCTCCGACAGTGCGGCGCTCCCTCTGCACTGACCCTCTGACAGTGCGGCGCTCCCTCTGCACTGACCCTCTGACAGTGCGGCGCTCCCTCTGCACTGACCCTCTGACAGTGCGGCGCTCCCTCTGCACTGACCCTCTGACAGTGCGGCGCTCCCTCTGCACTGACCCCCTGACAGTGCGGCGCTCCCTCTGCACTGACCCCCTGACAGTGCGGCGCTCCCTCTGCACTGACCCCCTGACAGTGCGGCGCTCCCTCTGCACTGACCCCCTGACAGTGCGGCCTCCCTCTGCACTGACCCCCTGACAGTGCGGCACTCCCTCTGCACTGACCCCCTGACAGTGCGGCACTCCCTCTGCACTGACCCCCTGACAGTGCGGCACTCCCTCTGCACTGACCCTCACCCAGAAAGTTGGTGCAGACCCAATGGGTGAATTGCCTCTTTATACACTGGCCGGATTCTGGGGGAAGGTGTCTTGACCTCTCGAGCTTGCTCCATAAGATCATGACTGATCTGATTGTGGCTTTCACTTCACTTTTCTCCTCCCCGCAATAACCTTTGTCCCTCCTCCCTTGTTAATCAAGCATGTATCTACCTCAACGGACTGCCTCCACTGCTCTCTGAGGAAGAGAGGTCCAAAAATTCACGACTTTCTCATCTCCGCCTAAAAGGAGCAGAGGTGGCCTTGTTTTTAAACTCTATCCCTGCATTTTAGTCTCTCCCACAAGGAAGAATATCCTCTCAGCATCCAATAAAACTGATAAAACTTACAACACGGCTATCTTGTCAGTGCAGGCAATGCACCAAAACAACCTCAAACTAATCCCCTTCCCAGCTCTCTCTCTCTTAATCGCTCCACAGTCCTCTATCTTCTTCAACTTCAATTATTTACCTGCTTTTCCTTTCAAAGGCTTAATATTCTCTGAATTATCCACTCTCTGTGATTATGCATTCTGTCCTCCAACAACACTCAGTGTAAAGAAATATCTCTTAACCCATCTCCTCACTCTATTAGTCATCATTTTAGATTGACTGTTCCTCTGTGACCAAACCAAAGGAAACAGTTCCCTTTTTTAGGCTGTCAAAACACTTCAGGATATTTTTCAAAGAATTATTGAATTTCCTCTTAGCCTCTCTCTCTCTCTGTGCTCCAGTGAGAACAGTTTCACATCTCTTCTTATTATTATCGCTTCCCAAACTTGGCAACGTCCTGGTGAAGCTGCACTCTGCGTTCCCAGAAGATTTAATGTTCTTCCTATTATGTGGCGCTCAAAACTGAAATCAATAGAGATGGAAAAATGAAGTCAGAGGATTCATTTCAGTTTCATAGAGCTGGAGAAAGAGAGAGAGGGAGGGAGGGAGAGAGAGAGAGGGAGGGAGAGAGAAAGGGTGAGACACCAGGGGAGAGAGAGGGAGAGATGGAGGGAGGGAGAAAGAGGGAGGAGGGTGGAGAGAGCGAGGGAGACAGAGAGGGAGGGGGGACAGAGTGTGGGAGAGACAGAGAGAGAGGGATGGAGGGAGGGGGAGAGAGAAAGGGTGAGACAGTAGGGGAGGGAGGAGAAAGAGGGAGGGGGAGGAGACAGCGAGGGAGACAAAGTAGGGGAGAGAGGGAGGGATGGAGGGAGGGGGGAAGAGAAAGAGGGAGGTGGTGAGAGGGAGGGAGGAGTGGAGAGAGGGAGAGAAAGAGGGACAGAGAGATGGAGGAAGAGAGAGAAGGAGAGGGGGGAGAGAAAGAGAGGGAGAGATAAAGATGGGGAGAGAGAATGGGAGAAAGGGAGAGTCGAGAGGCTTGGGAAAATATGTCTCTTGGATGAAAGGGGCAATGAGATTTGGAAGGAGCAAAATTAGGCCATTCAGTCCATCAAGCCTGATCCATTCAATCATGGTTGATATATTTTTCAATTTCATTCTCCCACCTTTTCCCCGTAACCTTTGATCTCTTTACCTGTCAAGGACCTTCTTTGCTAGCACGAGGGGACACAGCTTTAAATTAAGGGGTATGAGTTATAGGACGGATATCAGAGGTAGGTTCTTTACTCAAAGAGTGATTAGGGAGTGGAATGCCCTGCCTGCAGCTGTTGTAGATGCGCCAAGTTTGGTGGCGTTTAAGAGGTTAATTGATAAGTATATGGAAGAGAAGGGAATGGTTTAGTTTGGAGGGGCATTGCTTTTTGTTTTGGTCGGCACAACATCGAAGGCCGAAGGGCCTGTTCTGTGCTGTAATGTTCTATGTTCTATGTTCTATCTCTGTCTTAAATACACTCAGTGACCTGATCTCTACAGCCTTCTGGGGCAATGAGTTCCACACATTCACCACCCTCTGGCTGAAGAAATTCTTCCTCCTCTCGGTTCTAAAGAGTTTGTCCCTTTACTCTGAGGTTGTGCCCTCGGACCTGAGTCTGCCCTACAGATGGGAATATCTTCTCTACTTCCAAATCATAAAATAGCAACACCAATTCAAATCGGTCGAAGTGGAATTATAAAATGCTTATGGCGGAGAAGGAGGCCATTCAGTGCTTCTTGTCCCTGCTAGCTCTCTACAGGAGAAGTTTATCTTGTGCCACACCCTTATCTTTTCCTCATTGCCCTGCACACTTTTTCCTTTTCAGATAATGATTGAATAATGATCCAATGCGAGTATCTGCACATCTTCGAGCCCTGCTCGCAATGAGTGTGTTTATTCCCTTGGGACAGCACGGCGGCAAAGTGGTTAGCACCACTGCCTCACAGCTCCAGGGACCCAGGTTCGATTCCCAGCTTGGGTCACTGTCTGTGTGGAGTTTGCACATTCTCCCCACGTCTGCATGGGTTTCTTCTGGGTGTTATGGTTTACTCCCAAGTCTATAGATTTGCGGGTTAAGTGGATTGGCCAAGCTAAATTGCTCCTTAGTGTCGGGGGACTAGCTAGGGGAACTGTATAGTGATGGGGCCTGTGTGGGATTGTGGTCGGTGCAGATTTGATGGGCCGAATGGTCTCCTTCTGCTCTACAGGGAATCCATGATAATTCCTACCATTTGTGTTATGCTTACAGTTAATTTAATTTTTTCATATTCATGTAGAACTGCTGGCAGATGATCACCTGTTAACACTGATTAATATTAGCATTGACCATTGACTGCGATCTGAACTGAGCAATGGTCTGAGGGCAAAACTGCAAGTCATGAGAAAAAAAAAGATATCCATTTATTGCATTTTGTTTTCGCAGGGGTTAATCACTTCAAAGAAGAATTAAAGGTGTCAGTAACCAGCGTACATTGCTCTGAAGACCTGTACAGACTTGCCATGGGCCCAAACCAGGCATAAACCTTGTGACGTCAGAACCCATCTATCCCCCGATTGAGACAACTGATCAGTTTTCAGACATTGGCCAATGGCTGTTCTCCGTAAGTTCAAAACCCTTTGAATCTTTTAACAAAGAATGTCAAGGACTTGGAGTGAGCGCAGAGGGAGATTTGCTGGAATGTTCCCAGCGTTGAGGGACTTCAGTTAATGTGTAGAGACTGGAGAAGCTGAGATTGTTCTCCTTAGAGCAGAAGAGGTGAAGGGGATCTCTAACAGAGGTTTTGATCGAATCAGTAGAATCAGTGACCAATGAACAAAGATTTTAAGGTGTTGGCAAAATGTTTCAGTATAAATGTTATTTATTAGTGTCACAAGTAAGGTTGCACTAACTCTGCAATGAAGTTACTGTGAAAATCCCTTAGAGTCCACACTCCGGTGCCTGTTTGGGTACACTGAGTGAGAATTTATCATGGTCAGTGCCTACTAACCAGCACATCTTTTGGACTGTGGGAAGAAACCAGAGCAACCGGAGGAAACCCACACAGACATGGGGAGAATGTGCAGACTCCACGCAGGCACTGACCCAAGTTGGGAATCAAACGCAGGTCCTTGGCGCTGTGAGGCAGCAGTGCTAACCACTGTGCCACTGTGAGATGTAGAGAATTTCATTTCCATTCAGTGAGAATGGGACTTTAATTAGGCCACATTTGGAATACTGCGTATAGTTCTGGTCACCACATTACCAGAAGGACGTGGAGCAAGTACAGGATGTTGCCTGGTTTGGAGGATATTGGCTATGAGGAGAGTTTGAACAAATTTGGTTTATTTTCATTTGAATATCAGAGGCTGAGGGGCGACCTGACAAGTTTACAAAATTATGAGAGAAATGGACAGTTGGGGTCTTTTTTCCCAGGGTAGAAATGTCAATTACTTGGGGTCATTGTTTGATATAAAATGGGAAAAGTTTAAAGGAGATGTGAGAGGAAAGTTTTTTACACAGATGGCAGTAAGTGTCTGGAATGCAGTGCCGGGGTAGAAGCAGATACAATAGCAACATTTAAGAGGTACCTTGACATATACATGAATGCAGAGAGAATAGAGGAATTTAATATGATTTGATTTATTATTATCACATGTATTAGTATACCACGAAAAGTATTGTTTCTTGTGCACTGTAAAGACAAAACATACCGTTCATAGAGAAGGAAACAGGGGAGTACAGCATGTAGTCTTACAATCATAACTAGGGAAAGATCAACTTAGTGTCAGGTAAATCCATTCAAAAGCCTGTTGGCAGCAGGGAAGAAGTTGTCTTGAGTCAGTTGGCATGCAATCACAGATTTTTGTATCTTTTTCTTGACAGAAGAAGGTGGAAGAGAGAATGTCCAGAGTGTGTGGGGTCCTTAATTATGCTGCCTGCTTTGCTGAGGCAGCGGGAAGTGTAGACAGAGTCAATGGGTGGGAGGATGGTTTGCATGATGGACATTCATGACCTTTTGTAGTTCCTTGCAGTCCTGGGCTGAGCAGGAGCCCCATACCAAGCTGTGATACACCCAGAAAGAATGCTTTCTATGGTGCATCTGTAAAAGTTGGTGAAAGTTGTAGCCGACATGCCAAATTTCCTTAATCTTTTGAGCAAATAGAGGCATTGGTGGAACTTTCTTAACTATAGTGTCAATGTGGGGGGGAACCAGGCCAAGTTGTTGGTGACCTGGATGCCTAAAAACTTGAAGCTTTCGACCATTTCTACTTCTATATAGACCATGTAGAGGCAAAAGGTCTTTATTTAAGCAGGGCCTGTTACTGACTGTGCTGTTCTTTGTTCTTTGCATTGTTATCATAGAACATAGAACACTACAGCACAAACAGGCCCTTCGGCCCACAAGTTGTGCCGAACACATCAAAACCTATCCAGCCATAGACCTATCTATAACCCCCAATCCCACTGGATCCCATATACTCATCCAGAAGTCTTTTAAAAGACCCCAGCGAGTTCGCCTCGACCACCACCGACGGCAGCCGATTCCATTCACTCACCACCCTCTCAGTGAAAAACTTTCCCCTAGCATCCCCTCTGTACTTGCTTCCCTGCACCTTAAATCTGTGCCCTCTCGTCGCGACCATTTCAGCCCTGGGAAATAGTCTCTGAGAGTCCACCCTATCTAATCCTCTCAACATCTTGTAAACCTCTATCAGGTCGCCTCTCAACCTTCGTCTCTCCAGGGAGAACAGTCCCAGCTCCCTCAACCTGTCTTCATAAGGCATGCCTCCCAATCCAGGCAACATCCTTGTAAATCTCCTCTGCACCCTTTCAATAGCTTCCACGTCCTTCCTATAGTGAGGCGACCAGAACTGCGCACAGTACTCCAAGTGTGGTCTGACAAGGGTCCTATAAAGCTGCAGCATTACCTCCTGACTCCTGAACTCAATCCCTCGATGAATGAAGGCCAGTACACCGTAAGCTTTCTTAACCACATCCTCCACCTGGGAGGCCGATTTGAGAGTCTTATGGACCCGGACCCCAAGATCCCTCTGCTCTTCCACACAGCTAAGACTCCTACCTTTGATAGTGTACTCATTCATCCCGTTGGATCTGCCAAAATGGACCACAACACATTTATCCGCGTTGAAGTCCATCTGCCACTTCTCCACCCATTCTTGCATCCTGTCGATGTCCTGCTGCAACTTTTGACATCCCTCCAGACCATCCACAACACCACCGACCTTCGTGTCATCGGCGAACTTACTCACCCATCCCTCCACTTCCTCATCCAGGTCATTTATGAAAATGACAAACAGTCATCTGGAAAAGATTGCTTGAAAGGGCATTGGAAGCAGATTGGATAGAAAATCTCAAAAATGCAATTGGAAAAATAGTTGTGAAGGAACATCTTGCCAGTTGGATAGCTCTTTCAATGATGCAGAACAGGTACGAAGGATTGACTGGCCTCCTTTTGTTCAGTAAGATTCTATGATTAACAGGTCAGTTACCGTTTCTGAGCTGTGGGGATGGGTGATTGGTGATTTAACACAGGACTGATAGATAATGCAGATTAGCCATCCACATTTTCAAATTTGATTGCAAGATGTTCCTGGAATCCAGCAGAATTCCATGACCTTACCCATCAGTATGACTCCTAAGCACTGCTGTGTTTCCTTCTGCTTACGACTGCTTTAAACAGCCTGACTGAAGAGTGATTATTGCTCATATGCATTAACTTTCCTGCCTCTAACTCTCACTAATAGTGTGAGGTGATTTATCCTAATACTCCCACTACCATTTGCTTATTTCCTCACCTATTTACTAAAACGACAAGGGCTGCAGGGGATCAGGGAATCACCCCCAGGTTCTCCTCCTTCCCCAACTGGAAATATATCACCTGTTACTTCACTGTTGCTGGGGCAATCCTGGAACTCCCTATTGTGGATGTGTCTACACCTCAGGGACTACAGCGATTCAGGAAGATGGCTCACCCACCACCTTCTTCATGGGCAGCTGAGGATGGTCAGGAAATGGTTCCCTTGACAGTGCTGCCCAGCTATTGTTCAGCCTACCTTTGTACGCTGCAGCTTTTTTTTCAAAGTGGAGCTGGTGTGTGTGTTAAATGCAAATTCAAAATTATCTACCAAAGTCTTGAAAAGATATTCAGTTTTGTAATCACTGACAGATCCTTGGCACATTTGCCATTCGGGTTCAGTATCCAGTGAACCAGATTAGCACGGCCAATCCACCTAACCCAAACATCTTGGAACACTAAAGGACAATTTAGCATGGTCAATCCACCTAACTCTACACAAATTGGAATACTAAGGGACAACTTAGCATGGTCAATTCACCTAACCTACACATCTTTGGACACTACAGAGCAATTTAGCATGTCCAATCCACCTGACCTGCACATTTTTGGACACTAAGTGGCAATTTAGCACGGTTAATCCATCTCACCTACACATCTTGGGACACTAAGGGACTATTTAACATGGTCAATTCACCTAACCTACACATCTTTGGACGCTAAGGGACAATTTAGTATGGTCAATTCACCTAACCTGCATATCTTTGGACACTACAGAGCAATTTAGCATGGCCAATCCACCTAACCTGCACATCTTTGGACATTAAGCGGCAATTTAGCACGGTTAATCCATCTCACCTACACATCTTGGGACACGAAGGGGCAATTTAGCATGGCCAATCCACCTCACCTGCATATTTTTGGACTCTGAGGAGCAATTTAGTATGGCCAGTCCACTTAACCCATATATCCTGGGACACTAAGAGGCAATTTAACATGGCCAATCCACCTAACTTGCACATCTTTGGACACAAAGGAGCAATTTAGCATGGTCAATCCACCTTAGCACTGATGCCTTACAGCGTCAGTGACCCGGGTTTGATTCCTGGTTTGGTCACTCTCTGTGCAGAGTCAGTACATTCTCCCTGTGTCTGTGTTGATTTTTTTTGGGTGCTCCAATTTCCTCCCACAGTCCAAAAGGTGTGCTGGTTAGGTACATTGGTCATGCTAAATTCACCCTCAGTGTACCCGAACAGGTGCTGGAGTGTGGCGATTAGGGATTTTCACAGTAACTACATTGCAGTGTTAATATAAGTCTGCTTGTGATGTGAATAAATAAACTTTAACTTTAAACTATCTTTGCTCATTAAGAGGACATTTAGCTTGGCCAATCCACCTGACCTCCAAAACTTCCTCCTTATCAATTTTAAACCCTTCTAGTTTCTGAATTTCCTCTTCTTCCATCATGAGGTGGGGAGCATCTTAGGACATAGAACACCAGCACAAACAGACCCTTCAGCCCACAAGTTGCACTGATTATATCCATACCTACTAAGCCATAGAACTTAACTCGCAATCCCATTAAATCCCATATCCATCCATCTTCATCCATGGTAAAGATAATATTGATGTAGCACCTCAGCCGTGCTCTCTGTCCCCATGTGTAAATTCCCTTGTTGGCCTTACACCTCCTTTTCCCAGCCTTTACTCTTTATCTACCTATTCCCTTTTAGCTGCCAGTCTTTCTTCATGCTTACTATTTGCTGCTCTTATTTGCAAATCCCCTCTTGGTTTAGTTTGGATCCCCAGTGTATTATTTGATTTGATTTATTATTGTCACATGTATTTGTATACGGTGGAAAATATTGTTTCTTGCGCAGTACAGATACAGCATACCGTACATAAAGAAGAAAGGAGAGGGTGCAGTCGTAACTACAGTGTAGAGAAAGATTAATTTAATGCAGGGTAAGTCCATTCGAAAGTTTGACAGCAGTGGGGAAGAAGTTGTCCTTGAGGATTGGTACGTGACGTCAGACTTTTGAATCTTTTTCCTGACGGAAGAAGGTGAAAGAGAGAATATTCACCTGTTACAGGCATATTTTTCTCTCGTTCATCTTAATTTCTGCCTCTTTCCTGACCCAGGTAGCTCCAGATTTATTTACCCTTTATGGGAATATATACCTTTACCCTGAACTAGCTCCTCATCAAAAGAAGCCCATTCTTCAGTTCCAGTTTAGCCTGATAATCTTGGATTGAAATTTATTTAGGGTGGATCTATCTTCAACCCCCCCCCCCCCCCCCACCCCCATCTTGAAATTGGCCTTCCACAAGTAACCCACCCATTCATGAGCACACTATTTATTTGAAATTAGATGCTAGTAACCTACCAGTGTCGTGTTGATTATAGTCAGATTGTTTCACAGTCTGATCCAGTATCACTCTGCTGCGTTTGGGGGATTGTATTTTGTACACAGCTGTTAACAATGCATGATCTACCTTTTTGTTTTGGAGGATGAATCTGAAATTACAAGTTGTAAACACTGTAAAGTACTGATGGTGGAGTACAGGAGATCTGAGACTTATTCGCCTTCAGATGTCTAAGGCAGAGCAAAAACTTAATTACTCTCACTTTGGATCACTCCTGATCATTCTCCAGTCTAATCCTCAACAATACCATGATCACTGTATCCCCAGTGACACCGGGACCATTGGCCCAGCTTTATTTGCAAGAACCAGATGGTGTAGTTCCCCTTTTTGCGTTGGACTGGAAACATTCTGCTGCGGACCGTTCTCCTGAACACATCCCAGACGTGGATAGCCGGAATACTAACAACAATCCCTGTCACTCCAAGGGTTTGCGCGAATGTTGAAGGCATGAGGAAGCCATCCCAGACCGCTCCCTGTTTGATAGAATCTTTTTTGTTCGCGGACAAAGCCTTCCTCACAAGCCAAGTTCCCATCGCACAATTTCTCATCAATGGGCTCTTTATGAGATCATTAGCTACTGCTTTCGCCAGAGAGGTTTCAGGCCAATTGAACACGCTTGGAGTAAGAGTGAATATATATCACTCTGGCCCATCATAAATGTGAGGCTTGAGCCCTGCAGCGAATAGAATGGTAGTTTAACGGTTACCATAGCAAGGAAGCATGATGATTGTGTCAAGCTGAGGGTTTGGTACAGAAATGGGGGGAGAATGAGGTTGACTGCTCTACCACGGAACAGCTCTGCTGTGCCAAGATATAACAAACAATTGGGTTCAGTTCATTTTATCCTCAATGGGCCACCACCCCATTGTAATACAAGGTTAAATAATTTGGTTCCCTCCTGGCCGAGAGTCATGTGAATTTCTAAGGGGATTTGTTGATGTTAACCCTTTGAGGAGAGTTCCTGGATAATAAACAGCCCAATGCAGAAACCCTCCAGACCTGTTTATTGCCTTACATTCATCTTTTTTGTCCCTCCTGATAGAAATTTTAAAGTTTAAAGTTTATTTGTTAGTCACAAGTAACGCTTACATTAACACTGCAGTGAAGTTACTGTGAAATTCCCCTAGTCATCATACTCCAGTGCCTGTTCAGTTCAATGCACCCTAACTAGCACGTCTTTCAGACTGTGGGAGGAAACTGGAGCACCCGGAGAAAACCCACGCAGACACGGGGAGAATGTGCAAACTCCATACAGACTGTGACCCAAGTCAGGAATCGAACCTGGGTCCGTGGCACTGTGAAACGGCAATGCTAACCACTGTGCCACAGTGCCGGTAATTTAACCATTGTTTATAAAATTATGAGCGGTATAAATAGAGTGAACAGCCTTTTTCCCACAGCAGAAATGACAATTGCAAGGGGGGCACAAGTTCAAGGTAAGGGGGGAAAGGTTCAGTGGAGATGTGCAGGGCAAGTTTTTTTACACAGAGGGTGGTGGGGGCCTGGAATGCACTGCCCAGTGAGGTGGTTGAGGCAGATATGTTAGTGACATTTAAGACTTATGTGGATAAGCATATGAACAGATGAGAAATAGAGGGATATTAGCAGTGGTTCGAGATAGGACAAAGTGATCGTTGCAGACTTGGAGAGCCGAAGGTCCTGTAGTGTACTGTTCTTTGTTCTTTGTCCTGGTCTTGAGCCTGTTCTCTCAGTAATTGCACGGGGAAATGAGCCGTGTTGGAACGCTTCCTTATTTTGCTCCGTTTTATTTTCCCAGCACATTAGCTGTGACTCGGTGGTGGTACTCACACCTCTGAGTCAGGAGTTCACGGCTTTGAAGTTCCACTTGACTTGAGCACACACTCTAAGCTGACACTCTGTGTGTACGATACAAAGCTGGCTTTCAGATGAAGAAAAATACTTGCAACCTTTTACCCTGAGTGCCTTCCAGCCAAAGAAGGGGATTGCACTGTGGGAAACATGAATCGGCAAAAAAATAAATAGCAAAGTGAGGAAAACCTTTTTCACGCAGCGAGTGGTTAAGATCTGGTTAACACGCCGCCTGAGAGTAATGGCAAAACCTTTAAGAGTGTTGATAGTGAGAGGGATCTGGGTGTACAGGTACACGGGTCACTGAAAGTGGCAATGCAGGTGGAGAAGGTAGTCAAGAAGGCAAACGGCATGCTTGCTTCATTGGCCAAGATAGTGAGTTTAAAAATTGGCAAGTCATGTTGCAGCTTTACAGAACCTTAGTTAGACTGCTCTCTTGGAATATAGTGTTCAATTCTGGTCTGGATGTGGAGCTTTGGAGACAGTAGAGAGAAGATTTAGCAGGACGTTGCCTGGTATGGAGGGCATTAGCTGTGAGGAGAGGTTGGAGAAACTTGGTTTGTTCTCACTGGAAAGACGGAAGTTCGGGGGAAGCCTGATAGAAGTCGACAAGATTATGAGAGGCATGGACAGAGTGGATAGTCAGAAGGTTTTTCTCCAGGGTGGAAGAGTTAATTATGAGGGGGCATTGGGTTTAAGATGCAAGGGGCAAGTTTAAAGGAGATGTACGAGGCAGATTTTTTACACAGAAAGTAGTGGGTGCCTGGAACTCATAGCTGGGAAGGTAGTTGAAATGGATACGGTAATGACTTTTAAGAGGCGTCTTGACAAGTACATGAATAGGATGGGAATAGAGGGATATGGTCCCCAGAAGGATAGGGGGGTTTAGTTCAGTCGGGCAGCATGGTCGGTGCAGGGTTGAAGGGCCAAAGGGCCTGTTCCTGTGCTGTAATTTTCTTTTTTTTTTGTTCTTTGACAGTACAGTACAGAATTAGATTGTTATCTGTGAAGGAAGATTTTTCAGCGTTACGGAGAAAAGGGAGGTAAATTGCTGATTGGGAGAGCCAGTACAGACACAAAGGGCAGAATGGTCTCTTTCCATGATTCAGTACTCCACAGCCAATTTGCTGAAGGGGCTTTGCACTGACGGTCCGTCTTGGGCAGTAGATTTGAATGTATCATTTTGGAGAAAAGGAGGAGAGTTGTCCCAGGATCATGTTCGGTTTCTGTCCTTCGACCACCTTTAACAGAATCTGGTCATTATCTCAATACTGCTTGTGGGGTCTTGCTGTGCGCATATTGGTTGCTGTATGTTTCCTCCATTCCAACAGAGACCACACTGCAAAACTCTCTGTGTCTGTGAAATGTTTGGGATGTCCTGAGGTCATGGTAGGCACCATGGAAACGCAAGTCTTTCTTTTCAATATGACTTTTATTCTGCTTACCAAAATAAAATTCCAGTTGGAAAAGTCTCCTTTTCTGGCCATCCCACTCAGAGACACGGGCTGGATCCTGGTGGGGGTGATGGTAATTGCTTTAATTGTTGGAGCCAATAGAACTCCAGAATTCAAGCCCATCAAACAAACCAGCCTCCCATCCATTGACTCTGTCTACACTTCCTGCTGCCTCAGCAAAGCAGCCAGCATAATTAAGGACTCCACGCACCCCGGACATTCTCTCTACCACCTTCTTCCATCAGGAAAAAGACACAAAAGTCTGAGGTCACGTACCAACCAACTCAAGAACAACTTCTTCCCTGCTGCTGTCAGACTTTTGAATGGACTTACCTTGCACTTAGTTAATCTTTATCTACATCCTAGCTATGAGTGAACATTACATTTTGCATTCTCTCCTTTCCTTCTCTATGAACAGTATGTTTTGTCTGTATAGCACGCAAGAAACAATACTTTTCACTGTACGTTAATACATGTGACAATAAGAAATCAAATCTCTTGTAAAGGGGAAGCATGGTGGCACAGTGATTAGCACTGCTGCCTCACAGTGCCAGGTACCCGGCTTGGGTCACTGTCTGTGTGGAGGTTGCACATTCTCCCTGTATCTGCGGAGGATTTCTTCCGGGTGCTCTGGTTTCCTCCTACAGTCTGAAAGATGTGCTGGTTAGTGCATTGGCCATGCTAAATTCCCCCTCAGTGTATCCGAATAGATGCCAGAGTGTGGCAATTAGGGAATTATCACCGAAACTTCATTACAGTGTTAATGTAAATCAACTTGTGACACTAACAAATAAACATAAAACTTAAGCAGAGATCTCTGCATTGTTAATTGAAGGACAGTTCTTGGCATTTGGGCCTGGGCGTTCTCACAGTCAGAAAGACCTTTAAAAATTATTTTTAAATTGTCCGTTTCTGGGATTCCTGCCCCCAATCCCAGCGGACCTCAGTTTTCACCTGTACAGTATAAAGATGCAGGTAGAGACCTCTCACCTGGCACTGCTGATCTGGTAATCTCCTACTATCCCCCCCCCAGCAATTTCCCGTGCAGTCAGCCCAGCTTCTCCTGGGTCGTGGCCCTTTCAGGAGAACCTTGGCCTGGATTCGGGAATTCATTGTGAAATAAGTTTGAGAAGTCCTTACTCAGTTGTGAATGGGCCTTACCCATTGCCTCTTCCATGGCTGCCAACTGCACTCCGTGAGTCCAACTTCATCCCACACTGATGCACCCACTTGGGCAAAGATGGCAACACTAACGACCATGGAATCAGGAATTGGCTGGTAGGCCTGGAACTTTCCCATCTGGAGCTTCACGGAAAAGATCCAGCCCTCAATATAAAGAACAAAGAACAGCACAGCACAGGAAACAGGCCCTTCGGCCCTACAAGCCCACGCCACCCATTTTAACACTCAGTGAGTGCCTCATTCCAATCCTCCTCCTACTGCTGAGGGAGTGTTGTCTTTTGAAGTGCAATCACGTCTGTAATATTGGATCTGCAGGGAGTAATGTACACACAACAATCTCCCACACACAGCAATGGGGATTACTTTTATTGATTCACGGGATGTGGGTGTTGCTGGCTAGGCCAGCATTTATTGCCCATCCTTAATTAACTCTTGAAAAAGTAATGGTGAGCTGGTTTCTTGAACCACTGCAATCCCTGAGATATAGGTAATCCCACAGTGCTATTAGGGAGGGAATTCCAGGATTTTGACCCAGGGACAGTGAAGGAACGACCAGTATAGTTGGGATGGTGAGTGCTCTGAGGGGAACCTCCAGGTGGTGGTGTTCCCATGTATTCTATGATAAACAGTATTGTTTTAATGATGTTGATTGCGAGATGAATATTGGTATACGCTATGGGGAGATCTTGGGCTGGCACAATCGGTAACGCTGCTGCCTCACAATGTGGGGAACCTGGGTTCAAGTCTGCCTTTGGGTGCCTGTCTGTGTGGAGATTACATGATGGATGGGCCTGGGTGAGATGCTCTTTTGGAGATTTGGTACAGACTCGATGGGCTGAATGGTGTTTTCAGCACTGTATTGATTCTCTGCTTCTAATTCCCCTCACGATCCAACCATTTATCACGGATTATCTGGGAACCTGGATGTTCCCCTCCGAGTCACTCACCATCCAGACTTGAAAAAGTAATGCTCTTTCCTTAGTATTCTCCTCTGAAATTGAGGCAGAGTGATTAGTCACCAACCACCTCAGAGAGGCCTCATTTTAACATCTTACATCATAGAGTCCCTACAGTATAGGAGAAGGCTGTTTCCATAAACCCATACATTTATCCTAACTACTCCCTCTGAAACTAAGGGGGCAATTTAGCATGGCCAATCCACCTAATCTGAGCATCTTTGGAGGGTGGGAGAAAACCGGAGCAACTGGAGGAAACCCATGCAGGCACGGTGAGAATGCGCAGACTCTACACAAACAGTAACCCAAGCCAGGAATCGAACCTGTCTCCCTGGTGCTGTGAGGTAGCAGTGCTAACCACAGACAGATTGCACAGTGTAGCACCTCCACATTGTGAGTATTCCACTGGAAATGTTGGCCGGGGTTATTTCTGAGGTGTCTGCACAGAGAGAGAGAGACTTTGTGGACAAATCTGTCAGCCAGCAGTCTCGAAGGATTGGAGCCCAGGGGGTATAAAGTAACGCTGGCCTCAGCTGTACTGCGGAGTCCTCTCTCCGCCAGTGGGTCTATTCTAGCTCCAGAATACTTGGCAGCAGCAAGCTGTTGCAAATCTAGGCATCAGCGCTTTCACACTGGAGATGATGCTTTCAAATATAGCCCTTCACAAGAACACATGTGAGGGAGGTGTGTACATCAATTAGAACATGAATGATCTTGTAATTATTACTAATCTTGTTTGTGGGTGTTCCCCCTTTTGTATGGCAGCAAGCAAAGAAAATATTCCACAGTGAATATAATTGTCTCTGATTATTTCCCTCTCCCTCCCTGTGGTGATTATCTGATCACTGATTCTCCGACTGCTATGCATACTAGCTTCTCTAACCAATGATACACTGCAGCAGAGGCCATTCAGCCCATCGTGCTTGTGCCTTGCTGTTTGAAAAAGTTAACAAAATAGTCCCCCAGTGTCCCAGCCTTCTCCCTTTCTTCCCCCCTCCCCACCCCATCTGAGTATTTATCCAGCCCTCTGCGGAAAGTCCATCTTGAATTCGCTTCCGCTGTCTCATTCTGGGCAGTGAGTTCCAGGTTGTGAGTGGGCGTCGCGATGAGATTTGGATGAGCAATCAGCACCGAGATGGCCACAGAATCACTGGGTTGTGGCAGTGCTGAGGGAGGCCATTCGATCCATCACCTCTAAGCTAAAAACTGCAGCCGGAGGACAGAATTGGCCAGCAGTAAGATCTTTCCCCCCCGTGTGTCTGCAGAGATATAGCAGGGATTTCCTGTCCCACCACTGGGGAACCCATTGCTCGGGGGATGGGGAGGAAGCTATCCGGACTATCGCTGTTTGCTGCGCAGATACACAGATTTGGGCCAGTATCTGTGGGAGTTTGCGCGTTCTCCCCGTGGCTTGTGTGGGTTTTCTCCGGGTGCTCCGCTATCCTCTCTCACCCCAAAGATGTGCCCTTAGGCTGATTGGTGTAGCAAATTGTCCCTAAATTAATCTCCCCTCAACCTGGTTTCCAATGTGGAATGCCATAAGCGTAGATAAGGGTCATGGGTGGAAGCAGGAACTCACAGTGTTAAAATGGCGGCGCGGGCTCGTTGGGCCGAAGGGCCTGTTTCCCATGCTGTGTAGGTTTTTTATTCTTTGAAGCGGAGTGGGGGGTTCTGCAGGACCTGAAAATCCCACCACGAGAATGGAATATGGTGTGATGATGCAGCAGAGTGAATGCAGGGATTGTGCACGTGGAATGTTACCCATGTTACAACATTAACTATACTTGTAGAGATCCATCAGCTGTAAAAAAAAACTCTGTGGCGTCCTGAGGCAGTGATAGGCACTATATAAATGCAATCTTTTTTTCAATTGATGTGAAACGAATATTATAGAGCATCTCTGGCTCAGTGAGACATGAGTGTTAACAATTTAGGCTAACGCTTTCCCCCCACCCCACTGCAGTGCTAAGGGAAGATCACACTGCCAGAAGTGCTGTCTTTCAGATGAGGCAATGCAGGTGCTGGGAAGAACAATTCCAGGTTCTTCCCAGTGTTGTGGCCAACATTTATTCCTCAATTAGACTCACAGAGATAAATCATTACCATTGCCACATTTCTGTTTGTGGGAACTTGCAGTGTAAGAATTGGTTGCTGCATAACAATATTGACTGCACTTCAACGTTTCATTGACTGTAAAGTGTTTTGGGATGTGAAAGGTGTGATACACAAGCCTGTGAATTCAACAGCAGGGTAGACGCTCCAATATAGGTGTCCTCTCTCAGGCCAAGAACCCCAAGGGATCAAGGCACTAATTGTGGTTAATCAGAAACATTGGGCAAACTGCATCATCCACAAGCCTGACATGAGACTCCCCAAAGCAAGTTCCCTGCTCCGAGTTTCATCACCCCAAACGGTTACCAGGACGACAGAAGAAGCCTTTTATGGATATTTGAGTTGATTCAATTTATTATTGTCACATGTATTAATATACAGTGAAAAGTATTGTTTCTTGCATGACAAAGCATACCATTCATAGAGAAGGAAAGGAGAGATGCAGAATGTAGCGTTACAGTCATAGTTAAGGTGTAGAGAAAGATCAACTTAGTGCGAGGTAGGTCCATTCAAAAGCCTGACGGCAGCAGGGAAGAAGCTGTTGTTGAATTGATTAGTGCATGACCTCAAACTTTTGTATCTTTTCCCCCACGGAAGACGGTGGACGAGGGAATGACATTGGGGTCCTTAATTACACTGGCTGCTTTTCCGAGGCAGTGGGTAATGTGGACAGTCAATGGATGAAAAGGTGGTTTGCATGACGGATCGGGCTACATTCACAACATTTGTAGTTTATTGCAGACTTAGGTAGAGCAAGAGCCCAGACCAAGCTGTGATACAACTGGAAAGAATACTTTCTATGGTGTATCTGTAAAAGTTGGTGAGAATCATAGCTGACGTGCCAAATTTCCTTAGTCTTCCAAGAAGGTAGGTAACGTTGGTGGGCTTTCTTAACTATAATGTCAGTATTCGGGGATCAGGCCAGGTTGTTAGTGATCTAAACTTGAAGTTCTCGATAATTTCTACTTCATCCCAACAGGGGCATGTCCTCCATTACTGAATTCGATGACTATCGCCTTTGTTTTATTGACATTGAGGGACAGATTATTGTCGCTGTATCAGTTCACCAGATTCTCTATCTCTTTCCTGTATTCTGTCTCGTCATTGTTTGAGATCCAACCCCTGGTGGTGGTGTCATCAGCAATTGAATTGGAGGGGAAAAAATGTGACATCCCCATTGTGGGAATCCCTTGCTCGATAGCATCCAAACTGGAGAAGAAGCGTCTGTGAAGATACCAACCACTTCATACACCTCTAACCTGTCCAGGTAGAGACCAAGCAAAAGAGCAGCTGAAGGAGAAACCCCCATTCTCCTCATATTACACACGAGCTGCCCCATCTGTAGTGAAGAGCAAGATCCAGCATTGGACTGTTTAGTCACCTAAGGACCACAATGGAAGAAAGTCAGCCTCGCTTCTGAGGGACTGCTTCAGAAGAAGACAATACAAATGAAGATCTTTCATTTCTACCTTGGAAGTTTTATCATATGAATTTAACTTCTTGAATTCCAGGAGATAACAGGACAATCCTGGAAAGTTGGCAACTGAAATACGGTGTTGAGATAATGGATAAACCATATTGAATGGTGGATCAGGATCAAATGACCTACTCTTGCTCCTATTTTCAATGTTTCTAACTCCGATACCAAGTGGTTAGCACTGTTGTCTCGCAGCACCAATTTTGAACAAAGAAAGAAAATTACAGGCTCTCTTAGCCTGCACCAACCATGCTGCTCGACTTAACTATAAAACCCCCCCCAGCCTTCTGGGGACCGTATACCTCTATTCCCATTCTGTTCATGTATTTGCCCTTTAAAAGTCACTCTCGTATCTGCTTCCACTACCTCCCCAGCAATGAGTTCCAGGCACCCACAACCCTCTGTGTAAAAAAACTTGCCTCATATATCTCCTTTAAACCTTGCCCATCCACACCTTAAACCCAAGTAATTGACTCTCCCACCCTAGGAAAAAGCTCCTCACTATTCACTCTGTCCATGCCCCTAATAATCTTATAGACTTCTATCAGGTTGCCCCTCAACCTCTATCATTCCAGTTCAATTCATTTGATTCCCAGCTTGGGTCGCTATATGTGCGAAGCCTGCACTTTCTCCCTGTGTTTCCCCCGGATGCTCCAGTTTCCTCCCACAGTCCAAAGATGTGTAGATTAAGTGCATTGACCTTCTTAAATTAACCCTAGTTTCGGGGAGATTAACAGGGTAAATATGTGGGATTACAGGCATAGGCTGGAATTGTTGCCAGTGCAGATTCGATGGGCCAAGTGGGCTCCTTCTGCACTGTAGGGATTCTATGAATCTGTATATCTTCACATTGCTGCCAAATAAACCTGTGGACTTTAACCTATGAGACTTCTTACTGTGTTATCCTCACAAGAACCAGTGATCCACTTAAAATTGATTTCCTACCAGTATTTGTTATTCAGTAGGGATTACCCACAAATCCAGTTGCTGCTAAATACTGTTTGTTTTGAGCATTAGGGTTGGTTACAGCTGGATTCGATGTCGTTCCCTCTCTCCAGCACTTTCTTATTGGACTCAATAGAATCTTTCAACAGGTATTTAGTGGGTGGAGGGACATGATTTGTGACTGCTCCTTTTGGCTCTGGGTGATACCACAAAATCTCACATTTCCCAGATATTTGTTGTATAAATGACAGAAGAGGTTCAAATGAAAAAAGTTAGTCTTTCAGAACAGAAGCAGGCCATTCAGCCCATTGTGTCTGTGCTAGCTCCTTGAAAGAGCCACCCAATTAGTCCCACTTTCTCTGCTCTTTCCCCATAGCCTTTTAAACTTTCCCATTTCAATTATTCATCAAATTTCCTCTTCAAAATCTGTTTCAATTGAATTCACTTCTGCCACTTTTCAGGTGGTAATAAGTTGCTGCATCAGGTTATTTTCCCTTATCCCACCTCTGCTTCATTTGCCAATTGTCTTAAATCTGACTCACTGATGAGGGTGAGCAACTCCGGGTGGAAAGGATAAGTAACACTTCACCAGGATGGGGGGTGTTGGAGAGACATTTGGAGGGAGAGGAGGCTTTACTCTGTATCTAACCCTGTGCTGTACCTGTCCTGGGAGTGTTTGATGGGGGGACAGTGTAGAGGGAGCTTTACTCTGTATCTAACCCCGTGCTGTATCTGTCCTGGGAGTGTTTGATGGGGGGACAGTGTAGAGGGAGCTTTACTCTGTATCTAACACCGTGCTGTACCTGTTCTGGGAGTGTTTGAGGGGGGACAGTGTAGAGGGAGCTTTACTCTGTATCTAACCCCGTGCTGTACCTGTCCTGGGAGTGTTTTATGGGGGGACAGTGTAGAGAGAGCTTTACTCTGTATCTAACCCCGTGCTGTACCTGTCCTGGGAGTGTTTGATGGGGGGACAGTGTAGATGGAGCTTTGCTCTGTATCTAACCCCGTGCTGTACCTGTCCTGGGAGTGTTTGATGGGGGGACAGTGTAGAGGGAACTTTACTCTGTATCTAACCCCGTGCTGTACCTGTCCTGGGAGTGTTTGATGGGGGGACAGTGTAGAGGGAGCTTTACTCTGTATCTAACCCCATGCTGTACCCGTCCTGGGAGTGTTTTGATGGGGGACAGTGTAGAGGGAGCTTTACTCTGTATCTAACCCCGTGCTGTACCTGTCCTGGGAGTGTTTGATGGGGGCAGTGTAGAGGGAGCTTTTCTCTGTATCTAACCCCGTGCTGTACCTGTCCTGGGAGTGTTTGATGGGGGGACAGTGTAGAGGGAGCTTTACTCTGCATATCCCATAGTATACCTGCGTTGATAGTGTAAGGATTATAGAATCCCTATAGTGCAAAATGAGACCCTTTGGCCCATCAAGCCTGCACTAATAATAATCCCGTCGAAGCCCTGTGCCTGTAATCACATGCATTTAGCCCCATAGTTCCACTGATACTAAGAGACAATTTATCATGGATAGCAACCTAACCCGCAAAGAGGAAGCTTTACTGTCTATCTAACCCTGCTGTACCTGCATGTGATTTTGAATTGATTTTTCAGTGTAGTACTGAGGAAGTGCTGCTCTGTCAGAAGCACTGTTTTGTAAATGACATTTGAAGCTAATTCAGGTGGATGTAAAACATCGCTGATACTGCCTGAGAAAGAATTAGCTTTGCTTTAATTGCTCTTGGATTGTGTTAAAGGTGGGGATGGCATGGTGGTACATGGGCAGTATGGTGGCACAGTGATTAGGATTACTGCCTCACAGTGCCAGGGTCCTGGGTTTGATTCCCAGTTTGGATCACTGTGTTGAGTTTGCACATTCTCCCCATGCCTGGATGGGTTTACTCCGGGTGCTCCGATTTCCTCCCACATTGGAAAGATGCGCTGGTTAGGGTGCACTGACCCGAACAGGCACTGGAGTGTGGTGATTAGGGGAATTTCACAGTATCTTCATTGCAGTGTTAATATAAATCTAATTGTGACTAATAAATAACTTATAGACAGTCTGCTGTGCTAATTCAAGCACTCTGACAGGTGACTGCAGCAGTAGAATATGGAGTGGGGGTGTCAGAGTGTAAACCTTTTTTTAAAGTTTATTTTTTAGTGGCAAACTTGGCTTACATTAACACGGTAAAGAAGTTACTGTGAAAATCCCCTAGTCGCCACACTCCGCGCCTGTTCGGGTACACTGAGGGAGACTTTAGCATGGCCAATGCTTGCACGAGGGGACACAGCTTTAAATTAAGGGGTGATAGTTATAGGACGGATATCAGAGGTAGGTTCTTTACCCAAAGGGTGGTTCGGGAGTGGAATGCCCTGCCTGCAGCAGTTGTAGATGCGCCAAGTTTAGTGGCGTTTAAGAGGATAGTTGATAAGTATATGGAAGAGAAGGGAATGGTTTAGTTTGGAGGGTCATTGCTTTTTTATAATGGTCGGCGCAACATCGAAGGCCGAAGGGCCTGTTCTGTGCTGTAATGTTCTATGTTCTAATGCACCCTAACCAGCCCGTCTTTTGGGCTGTGGGAAGAAACCGGAGCACCCGGAGAAAACCCATGCAGACACAGGCAGAACATGCAGACTTGAAAAAGACAGTGACCCGAGCCGGGAATCGAACCTGTGAGGTAGCAGTACTAAACACTGTGTTACATTGTAAGAATCAATGGCACAGTCTCTTGGCGTTGACTCTATCCTCTCATTAGTTTCATTGAGTTCCTGGCAGCCTGTGTTTTCTGCATTTCATTGCAGTGATACCAGGAGCTGGCTCAATCCACACAATTCGGAGTGCTGGATTCAAAAGGCAGCTTATCAGTTTCCAGTGGGAATTGGGTGATTCTCTGTCCTTGTATCAGAATCGATAAGTTTCATATCAATGTCACTCAGTAAGATAAAGAGGCAATGGTTTTACTGGACAAATGTGAGACCAACCATCCAGAATGTTGGATATTTAAATATTGATTCTGCTTTTGCTAAAATCACAGGATGTAGGTGTCGCCGCTGGGCTAGAATATGTTGCCCATTGAAATACGACATGAACAGAATGGGAAAGGAGGGGTATAGAAAACTGATTTAAAATAGGGATCATGAGCCTTGGGAGTCCCTGGGAAGTGTGTAAATAGATGATGATATTGATGTTCTTGTTTTTATCCTACAAGTGCTTTGGTCCACCTTGTTTTCTAACGAGGGGCATACACGCAATGGGTCGTGAGAGGATTGCTCTTGGATTTTTTTGAGAGTATCCTAGTGCTTCACGTCGTTAGTGTATGCTTGACCTGGACCATTTGATGGGCAACACGACAGCTCAGTGACAATCGCTGTGCTGTGCAGATACATGGATTTGGGCCTGTGTCTGTGGGAGTTTGTGCATTCTCCCCGTGCTTGCGTGGGTTTTCCCTGGGAGCTCAGGTTTCCTCTCATATCCCAAAGATGTGCTCTTAGGCTAATTGGCAAAACAAATTCTCCCTAAATTGTCTCAAATTTGGTTTTTAATCCATAGATCTATAAACACGGACAGGGATCGCAGGTAGAGGTGGGAACATCGGGGTGGCGGCGCGGGCTCGTTGGGCCGAAGGGCCTGTTTCCTATGCTGTTTTGTTCTTTGTATCTCACTCCACCATTTCAGAGGGCAGTTAAGAGTCAACCACATTGCTGTGGGTCTGGAATCACAAATAGGCCAAACCAGAGGACGAGGGTAGATTTCCTTCCCTATAATGCATTTGTGAATTAGATGGGTTTTTACAACAATCAATGATAGTTTCGTGGTCACTGTTACTGAGACTGGGCTTTTAATTCCAGATTTATTGATTGAATTTAAATTCTACCAGCTGCCACGGTGGGATTTGAACCTGCATCACCAGAGCATTCGCCTGGGCCTCTGGACTACCACTACCATCATTTCCCCTCAAGTGTATGTTTTTAAGTTGAGAAATCAGGTTGGTGAAGTGTGAAGCTAACCTTTATTCAGTCTAACATTTATTTACAGAGTGAAACATTACAAGCATATACCTCCAAACTCAGCCACTGCCCAGTTTTAGTAAATCTCTCTATATCTGCTCAAGTGAAATGCCAATTAATGCCTTCAATCTGCATATCATTAAATATAATTACAATTCCAACTCAAACTAAACCTGTCTATCCATCACTCCCTGTTTCCCTGTCCAGTAAATAATTTACAAGGGGGACAGTGAGGTAGTGGTATTGTCACTGGGCTAGTTGTCCAAAGACTCAGGGTGATGTTCTGGGGACTGGGTTCGAATCCCACCACAGCAGGTGGCGGAGTTTGAATTCAATAGAGAAATATCTGGAATTAAGAATCTACTGGTGACCATGAAACCATTGTCGATTGTCAGAAAAACCCAATCTGGTTCACTCATGTCCTCTGGGGAAGAAGATCTGATGATCTTATCTGATCTGGCCTATATGTGACTCCAGAACCCCAGCAATGTGTTTGACTCTCAAATGCCCCCTGAAATGGAGGGCAGATAGGAATGGGCAATAAATGCTGGCCCAGCCCAGCGATGCCTACATCCCATGAAAGAATAATTTTAAAAAATCAGAGAGATGATCCCGACACGGGTGAATGCCTGTTGTTCTGAATCATGATTTGATTTTATCGTGAGTTTTCTCTCCTGCATCTCCACTGCCAACTGGATTTTGTATCAGAAAATTAGCAAATTCCCTTTTCCGTTATATCCATTTCGGCTGTGGTGTGAAGGCTTGGATCCCAGTCCTTCTCTGCTGAAGAATTCATGCCACACTTTCCAGGAGGGATCTGCTCACAATGGGTGGTGATAGTTGGATGATTGGCAGGAGGAGAGGAACAAAGAGCAGCCGGCTGGGGGAGGGAGTGGTGAAATTCTGTACAACTTGAAGATGGACATTCAACTCCTGTTCCAAACCAATTACGTCACTGTTAACCACAATTGTTTGCAAGACTGGGCATATTCTTAGCTGAATTGGGTTGGTGCAGTGATTAGCACTGCTGCCTCAAGCACCAGGGATCTAGATTCGATTGGCTCACTGTGTGGAATTTGCATGTTGATTAATTGATTTGATTTATTATTGTCACATGTATTAGAATACTGTATTGTTTCTTGCAGACTTTATAGACAAAGCATTCCGTTCATAGAGAAGGAAAGGAGAGTGCAGAATGTGGTGTTAGAGTTCTAATGAGGGTGCAGAGAAGGGTCAACTTAATGCAAGGTAGGTTTATTCAAAAGTCTGATAGCAGCAGGGAAGAAGCTGTTCTTGAGTCAGTTGGTACCTGTCCTCAGACTTCTGTACCATTTTCTTGATGGAAGAAGGTGGAAGAGAGAATGTGCGGGGTACATGGGGTCCTTAATTATGCTGGCTGCTTTTGTGAGGCAGTGGGAAGTGTAGACAGAGTCAATGGATGGGAGGCTGGTTTACGTGATGGATTGGGCTACATTCATGGCCCTTTGTGAATAATTGAGGTCTTGGACAGAGCAGAAGCCATATCAAGTGTGATACAACCAGAAGGAATGCTTTCTATAGTGCATCTGTGAGAATCACAGCTGATGTGCCAAATTTCTTTAATCTTCTGAAAACATAGAAGCATTGGTGGGCTTTCTTAATGCTAGTGTCAGCATGGGGGGGACCAGGACAGATTGTTGGTGATCAGGATACCTAAAAACTTGAAGCTCTCGACCATTTCCACTTTGTCCTCATTGATGTACACAGGGGCATAAGAACATAAGAAATAGGAGCAGGAGTAGGCCATCTAGCCCCTCAAGCCTGCTCCGCCAGTCAGTAAGATCATGGCTGATCTGTAATGGTTCAGTACCACTTTCCCGCTTTCTCCCCCTAACCCTTAATTCCCTTGTCAATCAAAAACCTATCCACTCTTGACTTGAACACATTCAGTGAGGAAGCCTCCACCACCTCATCAGGCAGAGAATTCCAAAGATTCACCACCCTTTGCGTGAAGAAACCCCTCCGCAACTCTGATCTGAACCGTCCCCTCCTAATCTTGAGGCTGTGCCCTCTAGTCCTGTTATCTTTGCTAAGTGGGAAGAGTCTCTCAACCTCTATCCTATCCATCCCCTTCATTATCTTATATGTCTCTATAAGATCCCCTCTCAGCTTTCTAAACTCCAAAGAGTACAAACCTAGCCTATTCAGTCTCTCATAATCCAACGCCCTCATCTCCAATATCAGCCTAGTGAACCTTCTCTGCACCTCCTCCAAGGCCAATATATCCTTCCTCGAATGTGGCGACCAAAACTGCACATAATACTCCAGTTGTGGCCTCACCAATACCCTATAAAGCTGTAACAGAACCTCCCTACCTTTATATTCTATCCCCCTCGCTATAAAGGCCAACATTGCATTCACCTTCTTAATCACCTGCTGCACCTGCAGACTGGGTTTTTGTGATTCGTGCACAAGGACCCCCAGGTCCCTCTGCACCGTCGCATGCTGCAGCTTTTCACCATTTAAATGTTCTTTATGCTTCCTGAAGTCGATGACAATCTTCTTCATTCTGTTGACATTGAGGAAGAGATTATTGTTATCGCACTAGTTCACCAGTTTCTGTATCTTATCCCTCCGTCTCATCATTGTTTGAGATGCTACCAATACGGTGATGTCTTCAGCAAAGTTAACAATCGAATTGGAAGGGAATCTGACCACACAGTCAGAGGTGTATAAGGAGTTGGTGTGTAAGGGACTGCTGAGTGTTCGAGATTAAGGGTTAGCCAAGGTGTCTCTCTGGTGTCACTGCGCGATGTGAGGTTGGCAGGACTGGCTCATTGCTAATATGATTCAGTGGGTGGGGGCCAGAGGTAATGAGTTGGCTCTGGCTGCCATTTGCCCCCCCCCGATCAGCCTTTATTTGTGATTACCGTGGAGAAGAGAGACATTCGGGGAGGTCCCTCACAAAATCTGATTGGACCTACTCTCAGAGGATTCAATAGATCAGAACCACCTGCTGGAACAGCCTTTCCTTTCTTTATCTGAACAGAAAATAATTACTTCAGAGAAAATGCAGCTTTTATCAATGCCTGCACCCCAGAGGGCAGTTGAGAGTTAATGACATTGCTGTGGCTCTGGAGTCACATGTAGGCCAGACCAGGTAAGGACAGCAGATTTCCTTCCCTGAACGACATGAGTGAACCAGATGGGTTTTCCAATAATCAACAATGGTTTCATGGTCATCAGTAGATTCTTAATTCCATATTTTTTCTTATTGAATACAAATTCCACCATCTGCCGTGGTGGGATTCGAACTCGGGTCCCTAGAACATTAACTGAGTTTCAGGATTAATAATCTAGCGATAACTCCACCACCTCCCCCATTATCTCCATCAACATGGTTTCATTATTTTGATGACCATCTCAGATTTAATATGCTGCCCGTTTAACATTCCTGGATTACGGACGTTGCTTTGTGATGTCGTCGCGACTAAGGGAGAAGTTTAATTTCTCATCTAAATGGCGGCAACTTTAAAAACGTGTCGCTGTCATTTTCCTTCCTCTGGGGTTTGTTTCTTTATCGTGGTTCCGGGTTATGTGTCACATGACTTCCCTGGAGGTCAATCCCGGTGCGGGCGGGCATTCCCGTCACTCCGCCCAGTTTCCGGCAGGTGGGTCAGGGCTAAAATCAGGTGAAAATTGGACTACGACTTACAAGGAATGGGCTGGATAAATGCCTGGCTTGGAAGAGGATTGAGGGATGAGAGGGATAATGCTGGACATAATGAGATTGATGGTTTCTTAGCTGCTGGGGCCTGACAGTATCGGGTCAAGTTAGACAGCTGGCTGGGGGATGAATAATGTAAAGCGCAAGGTTCCATAAACAGGATACCGTTCTCCTCGCATCATCCTCAGGGGATTAATTTAGCTGGGTAGAATCCATGATGGAACAGATTGCACAGATGCAGCGAGCTGAATGTTGACTTTATGATTGACGTCTCTTTATTAATCATCGGGCTTTAGCAACCAAAGCCCAGCAGTGGCTCAGTGTCCAGCATTCTCCACTTGGAGAGTTGGCTTTCTGTGATCTTTCTGTGATCACCCCTCCACTCTCCACTCAGGCAGTCCTTGCTGTCACCCCAACTCTATTCTCCTACCTCCCCACACCACAGCCCTGGTACCAACCCCCCTACCCATACCCCCCCCCCCCCCCCCCCCCCCCCTCCAATCCCCTGCCCCCACTGTTGAAATCCTCACCCTCTCACAGCATAGGCATCACCCCAACCTTACTCCGGCAACACCCAAACCTCATCCCCTATCCCCCACGCTCACAGTCCCGGCTGCAAACCCCCCCTCCTCTCCTCCCCCCGGCTCTGGTAGACTACCAACCCAGAGTGCCCTTTGATCTTCTCTGCTAGAGTTGGCCAGTCTGGTTTGAGTGGGAAATCTGAGCCGTTTGTCCACAGCCCAGCACTCAGTGGGAGTGCTGCACTGTCAGAGGTGCTGTCTTTCAGATGAGACTTCAAGCCATGACCCTGCTTGCCCGTTTGGGTTGGTATGACAGTGGCTGCACCGACTATTCTGTAAGGGGTCTGGAGAATTCTGCAGGGTGCTGCAGGCAGTAATTATCCCCCAGTTTGCTCATCGTTATGATGCTGTTGGTTGATACAGCAGTGATTGGTTAATCTGGTCCCCACATTGCAACACTCTGAAAGACATCATTGGCTGTAAAGGCACTTTGGGACGTAACAAGGTTGTGAAAAGTGCCAGATAAATTTTGGGGAGATGGTGGTTATTATTAATCCAGAAACACAGCTAATGTTCTGGAGACCCGGGTTCAAATCCTGCCATGGCAGATAATGGAAAATGAATTCAATACAAAATATCTGAAATTAAGAAATTACTGATAACCATGAAACCATTGTCGATTGTCAGAAAAACCCATCTGGTTCATTAACGTCCTTTGGGAAGGAAATCTGTCGTCCTTAACCAGTCTGGCCTAGAGATGACTCCAGACCCACAGCAATGTGGTTGACTCTTAAATGCCCTCAGGCAGTTTGGGCAATAAATACTGGCCAGCCTGTGACACCCATGTCCCACGAATGAATAAAAAATTAATAAAGGCCTAAACATTCTTCCTTTTGTTAATTGGGAGAGGGGATATGAGTGCAGCAGATGGGAGTCAGTTCTTGGCAATTACTTTCATACGGTTCATGTTGTGTGTTACACAAGGACACCAGCATTTATTGTGTTCACATGACGTTTGCACACCAGTTTGAAAGATTTATTCCACTTATTCAAGGGTCTGCATGTCACTATCACAGTGTCACTGCTGAGACAGGAATAGATTTACATCTGCAATGGCTGTGGTTGCTTTAAGGTCTCTCAGTAATGTTAATGTGGAACTGGTGTCCGGTTAAATAGAGCCATTGCTGTAGTCATTGAAACCCTCGAGTATCATTTACAGAAGCTGTGTTAAGGGAACTCTCTCCGGGTGTTTGAGGAGGCTCTGTATGCTTTCATTTATTCTGCTGTTTAATAGTTGGTAGCAGCTTCTTTGTGACTTGGGATCAGAAAATCTTCCATCTGTGACATTTTAACCAGTGGAATTAATTCACATTTATACATGTACGTATTTTCATTTAATGGACTTGGGTGTCGCTGGCTGGGTCACATTCATTGCCCATTTCTAATTGCCCCTTCAGAAGGTGGTGTTGAGCTACTTTCTTGAACCCGCTGCAGTCCATGGGGTGTAGGTACACCCACAGTGCTGTCCGGGAGGGGTTTTCAGGCTTTTGATCCAGCGACACTGAAGGAACGGCCGATATATTTCCAAGTCAGGATGGTGAGTGACTCGGAGGGGATCTTCCAGGTGTTCCCAGGTATCTGCTGCTGTTCTCCTTCTTGATGGTAGCGGTTGTGCTTTGGAAGGTGCTGTTGAAGGTGAGTTTCTGAAGTGCATCATGTCGATGGTGCACATGACTATCACTGTGTTGGTGTTGGAGGGAATGAATGTTTGTGGAAGGGATAACAATCAATCGGGCTGCTTTGAGCTGGATGTTCATTGAATCATAGGAACCCTAAAGTTCAGAAGGAGCCATTTAGCCCATCAAAGTCTGCACCAACTACAATCCCACTCCAGGCCCTATCCCCACAACCTCACACATTTATCCCACTGATCCCTCTAACCTACACATCCCGGGATACTAAGGTGCAATTTAGCATAGCCAATCAACTTAACCCCCACATCGTGTTGTTAAGCTCCTTGAGTGTTGTTGGAGCTGTGCTCATCCAGGCAAGTGGAGAGTATTCCATCACACTCCTGACTTGTGCCTTGTAAATGGTGGACAGGCTTTGGAGAATCAGGAGATGAGTTACTCACTGCAGGATTCCCCGCCTCTGATGTACTCCAATAGCCACAGTATTTATATGGCTAGTCCAGTTTCTGGTCAATGATAATCCCGAACGTGTTGATAACGAGGAATTCAGTGATCATCATGCCATCAAATGTCAAGGGGAGCTGGTTATATTCTTTCTTGTTGGAGATGGTGATTGCCTGGCACTTATGTGGCACCAATGTTACTTGTCACTTGTTATCCAAGTCTGAATGTTGTCCAGGTTTTGCTGCATTTGGACACGGACTGTTTCAGCATCTGAGGAGCAGCAAATGTTGCTGAACATTCTGCAATCCCATGACGTCACTGACATATCTAAGTTGTTTATAATCCAACCAATTTATTTGATAGTAAAAAAGCGAGCTTTCGACTCTTGTGTCTTCCTCAGGCAAATGCAGTGTTCTGGTCTGCAATAGCACACATCAGCACAGACAGTCAGAGATTGCTGATTAGAATGCGAATCCTTACATCTAACCTGCTATTCAAGTGTTAAAGTGGCGAACAATGTGTGTGAAGGGAATCCTGAGCATTGTTGGGGAATTGTGTATTTTCTCCAGACAGCACAGTAAGTGAGGTTTTTTGCTAACCCAGCAGGTTAGCAAAGCAGGTTAGATGTAAGGATTCGCATTCTAATCAGCAATCTCTGACTGTCTGTGCTGATGTGTGCTATTGCAGACCAGAACACTGCACTTGCCTGAGGAAGACACAAGAGTCGAAAGCTCGCTTTTTTACTATCAAATAAATTGGTTGGATTATAAATTGGTGTTGCTAAATTCTTACTGAGTTCTTACCACCCCAATCCAACGCCGGCATCTGTACATCATATCTAAGTTGTAACAGGGTGAACAGGAAGGTCCTTTGTGAAGGGTTGTTGTCTTTAAACAGACAGAGAAGACTTGGTTTACACATGTCGATTCAAAGTAACATTCAACAGATTTTATTGAAATGCTGCTCTCTTGAACTGTACCTAAATACAAAACTGAAAGTAAGACAGCAATCTCTGCAAACATCCTAAATCAAATCATGTAATTAGTTCTTAAAACAACCTGCAACCCTTTTAAATATACAACAAGTTATTTTTAAAGTCTTCTCTGGCAGTGAGTTCCTAATATCCATTTCCCTCAGGAAAGATTTCCCTTTGAACTTCCTCCTCCCTCTCACAATAAACTTATGCCCTTTGGTTATAGGCCCCTCAACCAAGGGAAAAAGGATTTTTCTATCTAGATAATTTTATCCACTTCAATTAAATTTCCTCTCAGCCTCCTCTGTTACAAAGAAAACAATCCCACCCTACCCTATTTTCCCTTGGGACTAAAATTTTCCAATCCAGATAATTCTCCTCAGTATTCTCTCTGGGATTGTTCCTTTGGTATAGTGACCAAAACTGCCCACAATATTCCAGCTGTTATCACTCCTGCCTCACAACACCAGGGATCCCAGGTTTGATTTCCAGCTTGGGCCACTGTCTGTGCTGAGTCTGCACGTTCTCCATGTCTGCAATTAGGGATAGGTTTTCTCTGGGTGCCCTGGTTTTCTCCCACAATCTGAAAGATGTCTGGTTAGGGTGCATTGGCTATGCTAAATTCTCCCTTGGTGTACCCGAACAGGTGCCAGAGTGTGGTGACTAGGGGATTTTTACAGTAACTTCATTACGGTGCTAGTGTAAGCCCACTTGTGACACTAATAAAATAAACTTTAAACTTCAGATGCGGCCCAACTAGTATTTTATACAATGGCAGCTCATCCAAGCTCCTAAATTCAATGCTCTAGCTAATAAAGGTGAGTGTATAGAACAGAAAATGCTGGAAAATGTCAGCAGATCTGGCAGCCTCTGTGGAGAGAGGATGTTCGAGCCCCTATGACTCTTCTGCAGAAGATAAACGTGTGTCTTTGTAACTCCCCTGATTATACCTGGAGTTGCCAGATGAGACTGAATAAAGTTCTGTGACAGATCGTCAAAATAAAACTCTCCCCATCATTTTAACCGGAGCTAACAGATTTTAGATGTTAGACTCAAAATACTGAGATGCTGACAATCTGAAATAAAAACAGGGAATTCTGGAAAAGCTCTGCAGCTTTTTCCCATGGGATGTGGGTGTCGCTAGCAGGGCCAGTATTTATTGCCCATCCCTAGTTGTCCTTGAGTGTCTCACTCATCCATTTCAGAGGGCAGTTAAGAGTGGACTCAGATGTAGGCCAGACCAACGAAGGGCAGCAGATTTCCTTCCCCGAAGGACATTCGAGTCATAGAGTCATTGAGGTTTACAACATGGAAACAGGCCATTTTTTAAAAGCCCCTAAACTAACCCCAATTGCTTGCATTTGGCCCATATCCTTCTATATCCATCCTACCCTGTAATTATCTAAATGGTTTTTAAAAGATAAAATTGTACCCGCCTCTACTACTACCTCTGGCAGCTTGTTCCAGACACTCATCACCCTCTGTGTGAAAAAGCTGCCCCTCTGAACACCTTTATATCTCTCCCCTCTCACCTTAAACCTATGCCCTCCAATTTTAGATTCCCCTATTTTTGGAAAAGGATATTGACTATTTACCTTGTCTGTGCCCCTCATTATTTTATAAACCTCTATAAGGTCACTCCTCAGCCTCCTACGCTCCACAGAAAAAAGTCCCAGTCTATCCAGCCTCTCCTTATAACTTAACCCATCAAGTCCTGGTTCGTATCACTGAACCAGATGGGTTTTTCCAACAATCAGTGATACTTTCATGGTCACTGTTACTAAAACAAGATTTATATTCCAGATTTATTAATTGAATTTAAATTCCACCAGCTGCCATGATAGGATTTGAACCATATTCCCAAAGTATTAGTCTGGACCTCTGGATTACCAGCCCATTCAGAAGTCTGACAACACCAGGTTTAAGTCCAGCCACTTTATTTGATATTAATCCCCCAAGCTTTCGGAAACAGTGTTCCTTCATCAGGTGTGTGCAAGGTTCTGAGCAGAGAAAAGCATATAAAGACACAAAAGCTAGTGGGATTGCTATCAAATAACTGGTTGGACTTAAACCTGGTGTTGTCAGACTTCTTACTGTGTTTACCCCAGTTCAACGCTGGCATCTCTACATCATAATTACCAGCCCATGCCAACCTACTCAAGAATAGCTTCTCCCTTGCTTCCATCAGACTTCTGAATGATCCACCTCATGCGAAGTTGATCTTTCCCTAGACCCTGGCTGTGATTGTAACACTACATTCTGCACTCTCTCCTTTTCTTCTCTATAAGCAGTATGCTTTGTCTGTGTAGTGCGCAAGAAACAATACATTCCACTGTATCCCAATATACGTGACTATAATGAATCAAATCACACTGCTGCAGCACAAACTCAGGACCTGGGTTCGATTCCCGGCATGGGTCACTTTCCATGTGGAGTTTGCACGTGCTCCCCATGCACTTCCTCCGGGCACTCCAGTTTCCTCCCATAGTCCAAAGATGTGTAGGGAAGGTGAGTTGACCATGTTTAATTGCCCCTTAGTATCAGGGGGATTAGCTGGGGTTATGGGGAAAGGGCCTGAATGGGATTGTTGTTGGTGCAAACATGATGGGCTGAATGGCCTCCTTCTGCACTGTAGGATTCTATTATTTTGTGAGATCATGGCTGATCTAGCATCTCAACTTCAACTTTGTGCCCTGATCCCTTGTTTCAGATTTAAGCCTTTAACCTTTCACAATCATTGGCAAAGATTGGAGGTGTTTTTAAGATTGGAGGTTTTAAACAAGGACCCGAGGCAGGGCAGGCAAGATCGAAGGAATTCCATTTCTATAGCACCTTTCACAACCTCAGGAAGGCTCAAAGGACCTTACAGCCGATGAAGTATTTCCTTCAATAAAGCGTATTCGTTGTCGTAATGCAGAAAACATGGCAGACAATTTGTGCACAGGAAGATTCCACAAAGAGCCATGTAATAATGAGCAAATATTTGGACTTTTAGTGCTGTCGATTAAGGGATAAATATTGGCCCAGCACACCGGGGAGATTCACCCTGCACTTCTAACTGTAAGATCTTATGCATCTACCCAAGAAGGCAGGCAGAGCCGGGATTTAATATCTCTCACCAAGATAGCAGGGTGATGTAGCATTCTCTCAGTACCGGGAGCTGAGAGTGTCAGTGCAGGGGGCGGATTCTCTGATCTCATCCATGTCCCCTCCATTGATACTGGAGAATTTGGCGCTCCAGGTAAAATCGCATTTACCCCAACAGCACTGGAGAATCCCCTGAATGAGAACGGAGAGTTTTGGCACAAATGTCTGAGCTCATGTTTCTGGAGCATCATTTGACCCCAAGACCTTAGCCTCCTTACTTGAGAAAGGGTATACTGGCATTGGAGGGGGTGCAGAGGGGATTCGATAGATTGATTCCAGAGTTGGCTTATGAGGAGAGACTGAGTAAATTGGGATTATACTCATTGGAAATCAGAAGAATGAGGGGAGATCTTGTAGAAACATACAAGACTGTGGAAGGGAATAGATAAGATTGGGAGGTTGTTTCCACTGGCGGGTGAAACTAGAACTAGGGGGCATGGCCTCAAAATAAGGGGAAGCAGGTTTAGGACTGAGTTGAGGAGGAACTTCTTCACCCAAATGGTTGTGAATCTGTGGAATTCCCTGCCCAGTAAGGCGGTTGAAGCTACTTCAATGAATGTTTTTAAGGCAAAGGTAGATAGATTTTTGAGCAGTAGCAAAAATTAAGGGTTATGGTGAGCGGGCAGGTAAGTAAAGCTGAGTCCACAAAAAGATCAGCCATGATCTTATTGAATGGTGGAGCAGGCTCGAGGGGCCGGATGGCCGACTCTTGCTCCTAGTTCTTAAGACTTTCCAGCTTAAGAAGTGAAGTGTTATCCGTTGAGCCAAGACCAACCCAACGGAGCTGGTGACAGGTTTAGGGCTGAGCAGTGTGATGTACAGGGTGGCACAGTGTTTTTATTATTCAACCCTCTTCTCTTCAGCAGGAATCGGTTCCTTCGCCAGGTACCGATGGGACGTGGGACGTTAAAGGCTGATGATCTAATTCGAGGCAAAAGGCAAATTTTTGGTGAGTCCTTTTTGTTTTAATCATTTGTGGGACATGGGTATCATCGGCTGGCCAGCATTTATTGCCCATCCCTAGTTGCAATTGTTCAGGGGGCAGTTGAGAGTCAACCGCATTGCTGTGGGTCTGGAGTCACATGTAGGCCAGACCAGGTAAGGACAGCAGATTTCCTTCCCTAAAGAACATTAGTGAACCAGGTGTTTTTTTTGACGATGATTTCGCAGTCATGAGTAGATTCTTAATTCCAGATACTTTGTATTGTATTCAAATTCCACCATCTGCCGTGACAGATTCGAACCCAAGTCCCCAGAGCATTAGCTGAGATACTGGATTCATAGCAATAAAACCATTAGGCCTTCCTTTGCTTTCTGCTAGTGTGTCAGAGGTGGAATTTTAGAACAGGATTGGGTATATTTAAATCACATCAGGAGCTTCTGCTGGAGAAATAGAGGACAGGAAGGAAAGTCGATAGAGCGAGCTTAGCCCTGGTTCGCGCCCAGGCCTGGGAAATGGTTCAGAGCTGGCCTGCTTTGCTGTCATTTTTTTTCTTGGCTCCAGCTTCAGATAGTCACCGGGTCTTCTAAACACCGCGTGTGCCAAAATCCCAGGCGATAAGCTGCCAGGTGAATAATATTCAATCTGCTTCTCATTTGCCAAGCAGCCCGGCAGAATCTGATCAAATCGCTCAGCAGAAAAGGAATTGGGTTTTGGTGCAAAATGTGACAAAGAATCGTAGAATCTTCACAGAAAAAGGCCATTCGATCCTTTGTGCCTCTGCCAGCCCTCTGAAAAAGTCCCAGTCTCTTCCCTTTGATTTAATTTAATTTGTCATTGTCACATGTACTGGGACACAGTGAAAAATATTGTTTCTTATATAGATAAAGCATACCATTCATAAAGGAGAGAGTGCAGAAATTTTATTTATTTATTAGTCACAAGTAAGGCTTACATTAACACTGCAATGAAGTTACTGTGAAATTCCCCAAGTTGCCACACTCCGGTGCTTGTTCGGGTCAATGCACCTAACCAGCACGTCCTTCAGAGCGTGGAAGGAAACCCCACAGACATAAGGGGAACATTCAAACTCCACACAGACGGTGACTCGAACCAGGTCCCTGGCACTGTGAAGCAGCATGTTAACCATTGTGCTACCGTGCCACCCGTATGGTAGTATGTAATGTTACAGTTATAGCAAGGGGGTAGGGAAAGATCAACTCGGTGCGCGGTAGGTCAATGGCAGCAGGGAAGAAGCTGTTCTTGAGTCGGTTGATACGTGACCTCAGACTTTGTATCTTTATCCCGAAGGAAGAAGGTGGAAGAGAGAATGTCCGGGGTTGCTGGGGTCCTTAATTATGCTGGCTGCTTTGCTGAGACGGTGGGATGTGTAGACAGAGTCAATGGGTGCGAGAGCCCAGAGCTTCCTCACTTCCCCAAAGCCCTGCAAATATTTATCCTTCAAGTATTCATCCAGTTCCCACGTGGAAATTACTAATGAACTAATTGCATTGTATTTTCAGGCAGCATATTCCAGATCATTCTAACTGACTTCCAACAGTGAATTATGTCGTGCCAATAAAGCTTGAAGGATTTTTTCAGAGTAGTGTTTTACTAATCCTATTTATTTTCTTATTTATTTGCCATGGGGATTGGGGGGTAGAGAGTGGGGGAGATGAACAACACTTGGAGGACCAACATTTTATTGCCCTGCCCTAATTGTCTTGAGGGCATTAAGGGTCGTCATGAGGTTAGAGACTGGAGTCCCATAGGCAGGACTAGTTAGAGATGGTGAGGTAACAGTTGGAGTTTTAGCCCAATTACTGGCACGGAAATGACAGTGGACAGCTGAAAGATCCACCAAGCCTGACCCACATCACAGTGAAGCCTTGAATTTTTTTTAACGGGACACAGGCATCGCTGACTAGGGCCACCATTTGTTGCTCATTCCTAATTAGCTTTGAGAAGATGATGGTTCTTGAACCATAGGAAGATAGAAACTAAAAGCAGGAATAGGCCATCTGGCCCTTTGAATCTGCTCCATCATTCGTTATGATCATGGCTGATCATCAAATTCAACCCCCTTACCCTCCGATATCCATTGATCCCTTTATTCCCAAGATCTATATCTAATTTCTTCTTGAAGTCAGACATCTTGGCCTCAACTACATTCTGTGGTAGTGAATTTCACACATTTACCAATCTCTAGGTGAAAAAATTCTCCTCACCTCAGTTTGAAAACTTCCTCCATCATTGCGGTCGTATAGCGTAGGTATACCCCCAGTGATATTAGGGGGATGTGGGCTTGGAAAGATATTTGTAAGTGGTGGAGTTCCCATGCATCTGCTGCCCTTGTCCTTTTAGGTGATAAAAGTCACAGGTTTGGAAAGTCGAAGGAGCCTTGATGAGTTACTTCAGTGTATCTTACAGATGGCCTGCACTGCTGCCATTGTGTGCCAGTGATGGAGGGAGTGAGTGTTTAAGGTGGTGAAGGGTAATCAAGCAGGGTTGCTTTCTCCTGGATGGTGTCAAACTTCATAGAGTCATAGATGTTTACAGCATGGAAACAGGTTCTTCAGCCCGAATTGTCATGTCGCCCTTTTTTAACCACTAAGTTAACACCAATTGCCCGTGTTTGGCCCATATCCCTGTAAGCCCATCTTATCCATGTAACTAAATGCTTTTTCAAGGTAAAATTGTACCACCTCTAACTACTACCTCTAGCAGCTTGTTCCAGACACTCACCACCTTCTGTGTGAAAGAATTGCCCCTCTGGACACTTTTGCATCTCATCTCTTTCATCTTAAACCTATGCCCTCTAGTTTTAAGTTCCTCTATCTTTGGGAAAAGATTTTGACTATCTAGCTGATCTGTGCCCCTCATTATTTTATAGGTCTCTGTAAGATCTATAAAATAATAAGAAAAAGGTCTCAGTCTATCCAATCTCTAAATGCTTGTATATCCTGTCTCTCAAAATACCTTCCAACAGCTTACCCACCACAGATGTGAGGCTCACTGGCCTGTAGTTCCCAGGATCTTCCCTTCCCTTCCTCTTTAAACAAAGGCACAGCATTCAACATTCAAGGCACAATAAAGGCCACCTTCCAATCTTCAGGCACTTCACTTGTGACTATCGATGATTCAAATATCTCTGCCAGGGGACCTGCAATTTCCTCCCTAGCCTTCCACAATGTCCTGAGATATACTTCATCAGGGCCTGGGGATTTATCTACCTTGATCTACCTTTAAGACTTCCAGCACCTCCTTCTCTGATATATGTACACTCCTCAAGACATCACTATTTATTTCCCCAAGTTCCCATGCTTTTTTCACCAGTGAATACTGATGAGAAATATTCATTTAGGATCTCACCCATCTCCTGTGGATCCACACAACGCATCTTAAGTGTTGTTGTAGCTGCACCCCTCCATACAGGTGGAGAGTATTCCATTGCCCTCCTGATTTGTGTCTTGTAGATGGTGGGCAGGTCATTTGTCACAGTATAGACACACACCTCACTCCACCAAGACTGTGTGAACCCCTGATAGAGCTGAAAAACCAGATTAAAAACTCCGGCCAGTTGTGAGGAACAGAGAGATGGGAAGCTCCTCTCGGACCACCTCCTCCCCCCCCACAACTCACTCCCCCCACACCTCCCGCCTCCAATTCCTCAGGCGATTACAGCTACTCTGAGGCTACTCCTCTGCCCAGTACCTGTCTCGTTATCAGAGCAAAACTCTCCAGGAATTCATTTTCCCAATTTGCTATGAACTAACTCCCTCCCGGTTATGGATCTTATACTATAACGGCTAGATTGCCATACCCAAGTTCAGAGAGAGGGGAGGATCAGAGCGATCCCTGAGCTGTGGAATTCCCTCCCTAAATGTCCTCACCTTTCTTGACTCCTAAATTATCCCTTAAAACCTCCCGCTTTGACCATCTGTCCTCCATCAGCACTGCACTGGAGTCAACCCTGACTTTATGCTCAGGTCTCTGTGGGGACTTGAACCCACGACTGTCTCCCTTTAGGCCAGAGAGTTACAGAGTGAGTTTGTTCTTTCAATCAGTTTGTCTTATTTTATTTCTGTCTTTCTTTCAATTGCAATTATGTAGAATGAGAGTAAACTGGAATGCAGCAATTGAGGGGATATGCAGCAATTCTGGGGGATATGCAGAGGTGTGGTGGGATATGCAGCGATTCTGGGGGATATGCAGAGATGTGGGGGGATATGCAGCGATTCTGGGGGATATGCAAGGATATGGGGGATATGCAAGGGTCTGTGGAGACAGCAACATTGAGGTGTTGTGACTGGGGTAGAGGCCAAGGTTGATGCTCTGGATTCAAATCCAGCCACAACAGCTGGTGAAATTTAAATCCAATTAACAAATTTAGAATTGTAAAAACTCATCTGCTCCATTAATGTCCTTTCGGGAAAAATATCTACTATGCTTACGTGATCTGGTTTATAGGTAATTTCAGAGGAGAAATGTGTGTTAATAGTCCAGCGAGCCACTCAGTTCAGAGGGGACTCAGGGATGAACAACAAATGCTGGCCTTGCCAGCGATGCCCACATTCCATGGTAGAATAAAATAGTAAGGATTCTACATGGTGGAAATATAACTAAGGGAATTTGACCTATTATGATTCAATTAGGAACTGGATTTCAATCCACAGTTGTTCTATTACAGTTATGGGGAGGAGATGGCCCGGTGGTATTATTGCTAGACTATTAATCTAGAAACTCAGCTAATGTTCTGGGGACCCAGGTTCGAATCCCGCCACAGGAGATTTGAATTCGATAAAAAATATCTGGAATTAAGAATCGATCAGGTTTCTGCACATTCCCCCAGATCGCTGCATCCCCATTTACTCTCATTCTACATAATTGCGATTGAAAGAAAGACAGAAACAAAGTAAGAGAAACTGATTGAAAAAACAAACTCACTCTGTAAGTCTCTGGCCTGAAGGCAGACACTGGTGTGTTCATCTCCCCACTCCAGGGACCTGAGCATAAAGTCAAGTTCGATTGTTGGAAAAACTCTCCAAGTTCACTAATGTCCTTTATGGAAGAAGATCTTACCCAGTTTGGCCTATATGTGACTCCAGAGCCATAGTAACAGCGGTTGACTCTCAACTGCCCTCCAGGGACAAGTAGGGATGGGCAATAAATGCTGGCCAGCCAGTGACGCCCCACAAATGAGTGAAAAAACCTACTTGAATGTCTGTTGGCTTATCTGCAATTGTTTTAATACTTTAATACCTGCCCGTAAAAGTAACAGAGTCAAGGTAGTGTTGCTTTGACTCCGAGGCTGTTTAAAAATTAATTAGCGCACAATTTCAGGCAAAGTTGCAGGGCTCTCAGAAACACCACATCCATAAGAAAAGCCATTAATTACACAGAAAGTGTCGAAGTGCTAATTGTAAGCTGCTGCCTCCTGAGCTTGGAAGAGGAAAGATGTCCTGACAGTGGTGTAGGAGGTGTGGAGAGAGAATCTGTGCGATCAGAGACTGTGCTTTGCTATGTGTTCCGAGATCTGTGTGAAACCAGCTCCGGAATTAGAGACTAATTTGCGAGTCTTCTATCTGGTAGGGATAGAGTCTATCTATCTGGTAGTCTTCTACCTTGAGAAACCTTCAGATTGAAGGTTTCTCAAGGAAGAGCAGACAGTGGCTGCACAATAACCCCCAATGGCTCCCGGTCCCCGAATATTTCAATTTTAACATTTCCAAAATCTCTGCGCTTCCCAAACTCCGGCCTCTCCCAGTTTCATTGCACCATCATTGGTGGCCATACCCTTCACCTGCCTGGGCCTTAAGCTCTGGAACTCTCTCCATAAACCTCTCCCAACTCTATCTCTCCTTTTAAGATGCTCCTTAAAACCTCCCTACCTGGTCCCAACATCTTCCTCTTGGGAAAGCCCTTTTGCAAATCTCTGAGGCATCCTCCAACTCAAGGCCAAGGGAGCTTCACTCTGAAACCATTAAAAATCCTTAGCCTTTCTTTCCCCACAGAAGGAGTTTTTGTAACACCAGGAAACATAACTCCTAATTGCAAGCTAACTGGTGCATTTCAAGTGGAAAGTAATTTTTCAAGGCAAGGAAGGAAGCCTTATTGGGACAGCTCACATCCCCAACTGAAAGATGTAGAAAAAAATCCTTCAAGAGTCATTAGGCAATTTCAAAACTAACTTTAATATGAAATATAGGAACTTAGTACAGAGAAACTTAAATTTCTATAGTGCCTTTCACACTCTCATCCCAAGTGCTTTATAGCCAATTAAGTGTTTTTTAAGATGAAGGGTGGGAACCTCGGACAATGCAGAACTCCCTCAGTAATGTACTGGTGGGCAGGATCAGTCTAGTGGGGTGGCACAGTGGTTAGTACTGCTGCCTCACAGCACCAGGGTCCTGGGTTTGACTCCTGACTTGGCTCACTGTTTGTTGGACTCTGTATGTTCTCCCCGTGTCTGTGTAGATCTCCTCTGGGAGCTTTGGTTCCCTCCCACAATCCAAAGATGTGCAGGTTGGGTGGATTGACCATGTCAAGTTCCCCTTAGTGTCAGGGGGACTAGCTAGGATAAAAACATGGGACTGTGAGTTGTGGGGGTAGGGCCTGGGTGGAATTGTGGTCGGTGTAGACTTAATGGGCCAAATGGCCTCTTTCTGTACTGTAGGAGTTCTATAATTCCAGGGCTAAACTCTCTGGAGTGAGACTTGAAAGATTAAGGGGTGAGATAGATTTATTTTACACAGCGAGTTGTTTTGATCGGGAAGGATGGCGGAAGCAGGTTCAATCGGAACTTTAACAGGGAATCGACCATGATGGCAACATGATGGGTAACAAATTGTCCCTATATTGGTCTCTATATGTCATTAAGACGTTAGGACGGCGGCGCGGGCTCGTTGGGCTGAAGGGCCTGTTTCCCGTGCTGTGTTGCTCTTTGATCTTTGTTGTTCATTGTGCGGTAGAGCAGGCTGGAGGGGCCAAGTGGCCTATTCCTGGGTCACAGTTTGAGGTTAAGGAGCAAACATTTTCGGGACTGAGATGAGAAGAAATTTCTTCATCCAGAGGGTGGTGAATGTGTGGAATTCACTCCCACAGAAAGTAGTTGAGGTCAAAACGCTGTCTGATTTCAAGAGGAAATGAGATATCGCTCTTGGGGCTGAAGGAATTGAGGGATATGGGAGGAAGGAGGGATTAGGATATTGAATTTGATGATCAGCTATGATAATAATGGAGGGTGGAGCAGACTCAAAGGGGCCGAATGGCCTCCTCCTGCTTCTAGTTTCTCTATGTTCTCATTTCTTATGGTGTTTTATTTGTAAAAAGAATTAGTTGCAGGGATTATGAGGCAAGTGTGGAGATGGGAGGCAGACTAATTGGAGAGATCTTTCTGAGATCTGAATAATCTCCCTCTGTTCACAAGTTCCTGTGCGGTAGGACGGCAGATAAAAGCTCGTCCTGGCTGAGAATCAGCGGCAAACAGTGAACGTGTGGGGGTTGCAGAGAGACGCTACACTTCTCAGTTCTGGGCACTTGTGAGGGAGGGTGATGGGAGATGCACAGTGTAATGTGATTAATTACATAAGCTTAACTGCACTCCTAATGCAAAAAAATGTCTCAAGCTGTTATTGTTCCCTTCATACCTAATGATAGTTGTCACTGTTCAGGCAGATGCAGTATGTCATCCCTAACAGCTAAAAGCAACAGCAATGTTGTCGCTCTCCATCTATCGAGACTGTCTCGTTGGCTGGATGCAATGACTCTTCATTCACAGGCTGCCTGTGGGTGACAGGGCATCAACACACAGCTGCTCGAGTGGGTTATGGCACAGAATCATAGAATCCTTACAGTGCAGAGGGAGGCTGTCAAGCCCATCGAGTCTCTATCGATTCTCTGACAGGGTATCTTACCTAGGCTATCTCCTCGTGACCCCACACACTTACCATGGATAATCCGGGATACAATTTAAGCATGGCCAATCCACCTAACCTTCAAAGTGTGGGAGGAAACCCACGTAGACACGGGGAGAATGTGCAAATTCCACACAGTGTCTCAAGCTGGGAATTGAACCCTGGTCCCTGGCACTGTGAGGCATTAGTCCTAAGCATTGTGCCACTGCCCCGTCCCAAACAGGCCATTCGGCCCTGCACGTGGTGTTAATGTTTTGCATGAGCCTCCTCCCGCTTCCTGTTCATCTCCTATCAGCCAATCCTTCCAATCCTTACTCTCTCATGGGTACATCCTCTTAAAAGTTGCTCATCCAACCAGTCCCTCTGGGAACGGGTTCCACACTCTCACTGCTCTCTAAGTTCCCCGAATAGGTTTATTTGTTTCCATCACCTTTGGTTTCACCTCCCACAGAAATGAAGACTATCTGATTACCACTGTATTGTCCAACCGTTAGAGCATTTTCTCCAGAGTCCAGACAAGGGTAGATCCCAGGTAGATCCCAGGTATGGAGGGAATTTCCTTGAAGAAGTTGAGTAGATTGGGTCTCGTTGGAGTTTAGAAGAATGAGAGGAGATTTTATTGAGACATGTCGGATTCCCAGGGGACAGGGTCGATGCTGAGAGATTGTTTTTTGTTGTGGGAGAGACTAGGACCAGAGGGCAGAATCTCAGAGTAAGGGAGTTGCCCACTGGGGACAGAGCTGAGGCGGAATTTCTTCTCTCAGAGAGCAGTGAACCCGTGGAATTTTTTCCCGCAGACATCTGTCGAGGTTATTAAGAATGTCCAAGGATGACATAAACAGGTTTTTACCAGTAAGATAATCCAGGGTTACGAGGATAAGGCGAGAAAGTGAAATTGAGGATTGTATTGGATCAGTCATAATCTCATTGAATGGTAGAACAGACTTGATGGGTCGAATGGCCTAATTCTTCTTGTCTATGTTATGGTCTTAATACTGAGACAAGCTTTATATTGCAGATTTATGAACTCAATTTCCACCAGTTGATAGGGTTGCCATGCCCCTAGCATCTCAACCTGTGTCTTGCTGAGTCCGGTGACATTTTGGTTAGAAACAATACGCAGGGTATGAGGAAAAAGGCAGGGGATTGGCATTAAGTCGAGATGCTGGTTTGGAGAGCCAGTACAGACATGATGGGCCAAATGGCTTCAGTTTGCACCGTAATTCTCTCCATCATGTCCTCTAATTCCCTGCCTGCAAATACGCTGCTGTGTTCCGTAACTCAATAGTAACTATCTTTCAAAAGTCTTTCAGTGACCGTGACAATGATAGCAAAACCCTGAAGATGCTGTGTAATTAAAAACCAGCCCTTAACAGCTGCCAGATGAGAAACAGAATAGTTTCAAATTCTGAGCCAGCTGAACTTTGTCTCTTCATTTACACGGACAGCCTGGGTACATTGTTCAAATACATTCAGCTTTTTAATGAACACAGCCATTCAGCCCAAGGGATTGAAAGTGGGAGATTGTGTGTTACACAGAAATATAGAAACTAGAAGCAGGCCATTCAGCCCATCCAGTCTGCTTCGCCATTCACCTTCATCATGGCTGATCATCGAATTCAATATTCTAATCCCCGCTTTCCCCATATCCCTGGATCCCTTTAGCTCCAAGAGATATATCTAATTGCTTTTTGAAATCAGATAACGTTTTGGTCTTGACTACATTCAGTGATCATGAATTCCACACATTCACCATCCTCTGGGTGAAGAAATTTCTCCTCACCTCAGTTCTAAAAGGTTTACTCCTTATTGTCAAACTATGACCCTAAGGGACATAGATAGGTTGCAGAGCTGGGCCGTGAGGTGGCAAATGGAATTCAATACGGATAAGTGTGAGGTGATTCACTTTGGTAGGAATAACAGGCATATGAAATATAGGGCTAATGGAAGGACCCTTAATAGTGTTGTCGAGCAGAGGGATCTTGGGGTACAAGTACATAGCTCTTTGAAAGTTGGCACCCAGGTTGATAAAGTTGTTAAGAAGGCGTACGGTGTGTTAGCTTTTATTGGTAGAGGGATTGAATTTAGGAGCCGTGAGGTTACGTTACAACTGTACAAAACTCTGGTGCGGCCGCACTTGGAGTATTGCGTACAGTTCTGGTCGCCGCATTATAAGAAAGATGTGGAAGCATTGGAAAGGGTGCAGAGGAGGTTTACCAGGATGTTGCCTGGTATGGTGGGAAGGCCTTATGAGGAAAGGCTGAGGGACCTGAGGTTATTTTCATTAGAGAGAAGGTGGTTACGCGGTGACCTAATTGAGGCGTATAAGATGATCAAAGGACTGGATAGGGTGGATAGTGAGAGCTTTTTTCCTCGGATGGTGATGACCAACACGAGGGGACATAACTTTAAATTAAGAGGTGGTAGTTATAGGACAGATGTCAGAGGCAGGTTCTTTACACAGAGGGCGGTGAGGGCGTAGAATGCCCTGTCTGCAGCAGTTGTGGACTCGCCTACTTTGGGGGCATTCAAATGTTCGGTGGATAGGCATATAGATGATATTGGAATAGTTTAGGTTAGAGGGTCCGCTGGCCGGCGCAACATCGAGGGCCGAAGGGCCTGTACTGCGCTGTAATGTTCTATGTTCTAAATCTGGACTTCCCCCGTCATTGAGAACATTCTTTCTGAATTTAACCTGTCTAACCTTGTTAGAATTTTATAAATTTCTGTGACATCCTCTCTCACTTTTCTAAAACTCTACTGAATATAATCCTAACTTGACTCAGTTTTTCCTCATTTGACAGACTTATAATCCCAGGAATCAGCCTGGTAAACCTTCGCTGCACTCCCTCAATAATGAGTACAACCTTCCTTAGGCAGATAACAAAACTGCTTCTTCAGACAATGAGGAGTGAAAGTCTCCAACTCCCTCCCCCCAAAAAAAGCAGTTGAGATTGAGAATTTCAAACTGAAGTTGGTGGATTTTTGTTGGGTCAGGGTTATTAAGGGTTACAGAGGTTAAAATTGACCAGCAGAGCAGACTCGAAAGGCTAAATGGTCTCTTCCAGTTCCTCTGTTCTCTTTCTCGTTTCCGTGTTGTAAGAACAGGCTGCGTTCAACTTCCTCATATACACTGTCCATTCAGGTGAAGGGTTAGAAGGTGTGAGATCCATCATTCCCAGGCAAGGTCAGTCAAAAGCAGTCTTAAGAAGTCACAAACTGGAAAGAATCATGCTATTTTCATCCCCATCCAGTACATGGGAGCTGGCACGTTATTTTAACCGCATAATATGTTGGGCTTATTGAATGTGCAAGACACAAGGCACCAATTACTCATAAGGAATTTGGTAAATACATTGTGGTTTCACTTATTAAGATAGGCACAGGAGAACAGATATACATTAGAAATAAAGTTTGAAGACGTCAGAGCTGAGTGTGTGCTCTGCTCAAAGCAAAAGTGACACTAATACCAGATCACATGAAGTTTAACAACTTCAGATGATTTGCTCTACTCCACCTTGGTCACCTTGTTTTCATTCTGTTTTACTTAATTTTTGACTGCTCTCTACCTTTTATTTCTTTATGATTTTCCTTCATTTTTTTCTTCCACCCACTCTTTCCTTCCCCCTATTTCATCCTCCTTCCCTTACCTTTTCTCCCCCACCCCCCACTTCCCCTTTTCTACATTCTATCTCTATTCCATTTCCACCTCTCCCCCCACCTCCGGTCCCCTGCAACATCTCATCACGCCAGTTTTCACACGAATTCGACAGTTAAAATTTTTTGGGGAGAATGCTGCGCTCCCTGAGAGTGCGGTGGACGCAGAGGCAATTGAGACTTTCGAAGAGGAATTGGATAATTATCGAAAAGTTTAAATTTGCAGGGCTATAGAAAAAATGGGGAACTGGCATTACCGAGTTACTTTGGAGAAAACCAACATGGACAAAATTGACCAAATGGTCACGTTGTGTGCTGTAACCATTCTGTAATTAAGCCAACGGGTGGAATTTTCACAGACGCTGTAATATGTCTTTAGGGAATATCACCCTGACATCAGTCAGAGGAAAATGTATCATGTGATAAAAGCAAATTACTGCGGATTCTGGAATCTGAAACCAAAAGAGAAAACTCTGGAAAACCTCAGCAGGTCTGGCAGTATCTCTAAGGAGAGAAAAAAGCTGATGTTTGGAATCCATTAGGCTATTCACAACCTTTATTCTCCCTGTGGACAACTATTAGCAGCTTTTCCCCTGATTTCTGTAGCTCTGACTCATCTTTCATTCCCTCCCCTGCAATATAAATATCTCTCACTTTCTATGCTTTCTGGCTTTGACTAAAGGTCACCTGGATTCCAAACATCAGCTTTTTTCTCTCCTTAGAGATGCTGCCAGACCTGCTGAGGTTTTCCAGAGTTTTCTCTTTTGGTTTCAGATTCCAGAATCTGCAGTAATTTGCTTTTATCACATGATACATTTCCCTCTGACTGATGTCAGGGTGATATTCCCTAAAGACATATTACAGCGTCTGTGAAAATTCCACCCGTTGGCTTAATTACAGAATGGTTACAGCACACAACGTGACCATTTGGTCAATTTTGTCCATGTTGGTTTTCTCCAAAGCAACTCAGTAATGCCAGTTCCCCATTTTTTCTATAGCCCTGCAAATTTAAATTTTTTGATAATTATCCAGTTCCTCTTCGAAAGTCTCAATTGCCTCTGCGTCCACCGCACTCTCAGGGAGCGCAGCATTCTCCCCAAAAAATTTTAACTGTTGAATTCGTGTGAAAACTGGAGTAAATCATGCTGGTTTTTTTCAGTGGGGTGTTCACAGAAGAATCTCCCACATCCTGTACACTGCAGAGGCCACCAGTGTGAATCGGGTAAAAATCAGTGGGTGGGACCTATACCTGCTGGAAAGGCCAGCAGCATTGTGCTGAGTGCGCCACTCCACATGCACCGAGCTGTTAGTGCCGGGATTGGCGCGTATGGAGTAGACCCACACTGCTGGCCTCCCAGTCATTGGCCAGCCCCACAACCCCCGGCCCTCTGCTTCCCCATGGCACGATCACTGGCTCCCCACCCCCCCCCAAACATGCCCAGGCTCAATGCCAACATGCTCCCACCTTACCCCTGGCACACTGCAATTTCCAGCAGGTCCCCCCCCCCGATGCCGAATCCCTCCACCAGTTGTCTTTCTTCCCTGCAGTGCCAAACTCTCCCCATCCCCAGCAGCCCTGGCCACCTCCTCACAGCCCCTATTTGCCTCCCCAATTCCCCTCACCTCCCATGCCAATGGCCAGCCCCAATTGCTAGCCTTCTTTTCTCTCACCAATCCTGACTGCAGACTGGCAATAGGAACTCCCCCCAATCCACACCAGTTGGTCCCCATTAGGCCCAGGGCAGTGCCGTGGGCCCAGGCTGGCAATGCCAAGATGCCCCCAACCCAATTCACTCCAATGGGATCAGCTCAACAGCACCCCACAAGTGGGGACCTCCTTTAATCCCCGCTGGAGTGAAACACTCCTGGCGGGACCAGGAATGGGGGAAAGGGAAGGGGATAGCGACCTCGGAGACTTCAGTTGCAGGCCCACAAATTGAGTTCAAAATTGACTAAAATGATGTCCTGCGCATGTAATGCAGTTCCACGTCTTTTTCCGGCACAGAGTTGATGATGCTGGAAATCCGGCGCTGGGAGATGTGTTCAGGACTGGATGCTAATCCAGCCCTGCTTAAATCTTCCGGAGGAATGCCCCCCACTAAGATCCTGGTCGCTGCGTGAAAGTATTTTTTTCCTTATGTTGTCATTGCTTCTTTTGCCAATCACCCGAATCATAGTCTGCATCAGGATGGCAATGTGTTGTGTCAATGGGGCTTTTCACCTTGTGATCTTGGGCAGAGCAACAAAGATGGCCAATTAGCAACAGTAGAGACTCCAGAAATTCCCACCACCATCTTTCAGGAAGAGGTGCTAATCCCAAGGCTCCCCACACTCAGTGGCAGGGCCAACATTTGCTGCTCAACTCTGATCACCCCGGAGAAGGTGGATATGAAAGATTCCACAGCACAACGGAATTCTCCTCTATGTCCGGAGCCAAGATGGAGTTCTCAACCAATGTCAACAGAGTCATTATGGCACAGAAGGAGGCCATTCAGCCCATCATGTTAATGCTGGCACTCTGTATGGGCAATCATTCTCGTTGGCCCCCTCCTACATCTATAGCTCTGAAGTTGATCCCAGTCCAGTGAGGATGATCCCAGCTCATCCCAGATTTCCTTCGCTCCCTCACCCGGTTTCAGCTGCCTGGGCTGTTAAATCCTGTCCAAACTCCACCTGACCCTGGCATTGCCTGATTGCATTTCTGATTGTGGGATCTTGCTGTGCCCAAGACTGACTGTGACAGAAGCTTACACTTTCCAGGGACGGCACAGTAAATACCAACAGACTTCCAGAGAGAATCTGGAAGTACAGAAATGCTCTTCAGGAATTGTCCAGAATTCTGACAGGATTTCAAGGGGAAATGTTGCAAACATCACCGAGTGTTTGTTAGGCTGAAATACGGACCTTTTATTGTCAGGACATTCGTTCAGATGGAGTCTCCTTATTAATTAATGGCTTCATTATTCCACCCGCATAAATTTGGTTGTAAAATGCTTAATTAAACATGAATCAGATATGGAGCATTAACAGTTTAAGCAGCTGTCAGTTTTGCCATGAGATCTGTTATTGCCAGGGTTTTTATCACAGAATCACTACCCCACTGTAACCGTGTACTAGGGAACGTCTCCTACTCAATACCCCACTGTGACTGTGTACTAGGGAACGTCTCCTAATCAATACCCCACTGTGACTGTGTACTAGGGAACGTCTCCTAATCAATACCCCACTGTGACTGTGTACTAGGGAACGTCTCCTACTCAATACCCCACTGTGATTGTGTACTAGGGAACGTCTCCTACTCAATACCCCACTGTGACTATGTACTAGGGAGCATCTCCTAATCAATACCCCACTGTGACTATGTACTAGGGAGCATCTCCTAATCAATACCCCACTGTGACTATGTACTAGGGAGCATCTCCTAATCAATACCCCACTGTGACTATGTACTAGGGAGCATCTCCTAATCAATTCCCCACTGTAACTGTGTACTAGGGAACATCTCCTAATCAATTCCCCACTGTGACTGTGTACTAGGGAACATCTCCTAATCAATTCCCCACTGTGACTGTGTACTAGGGAATGCCTCCTAATCAATATCCCACGGTCACCGTCTACTAGGGAACATCTCCTAATCAATTCCCCACTGTGACTGTGTACTAGGGAATGCCTCCTAATCAATATCCCACGGTCATCGTCTACTAGGGAACATCTCCTAATCAATTCCCCACTGTGACTGTGTACTAGGGAATGCCTCCTAATCAATATCCCACGGTCACCGTCTACTAGGGAACGTCTCCTAATCAATTCCCCACTGTGACTGTGTACTAGGGAATGCCTCCTAATCAATATCCCACGGTCACCGTCTACTAGGAAACGTCTCCTAATCAATTCCCCACTGTGACTGTGTACTAGGGAACGTCTCCTACTCAATACCCCACTGTGACTGTGTACTAGGGAACATCTCCTAATCAATTCCCCACTGTGACTGTGTACTAGGGAACGTCTCCTACTCAATACCCCACTGTGACTGTGTACTAGGGAACATCTCCTAATCAATTCCCCACTGTGACTGTGTACTAGGGAATGCCTCCTAATCAATATCCCACGGTCACCGTGTACTAGGGAACATCTCCTAATCAATTCCCCACTGTGACTGTGTACTAGGGAATGCCTCCTAATCAATATCCCACGGTCATCGTCTACTAGGGAACATCTCCTAATCAATTCCCCACTGTGACTGTGTACTAGGGAATGCCTCCTAATCAATATCCCACGGTCACTGTGTACTAGGGAACGTCTCCTAATCAATTCCCGACTGTGACTGTGTACTAGGGAATGCCTCCTAATCAATATCGCACGGTCACTGTGTACTAGGGAACGTCTCCTAATCAATTCCCCACTGTGACTGTGTACTAGGGAATGTCTCCTACTCAATACCCCACTGTGACTGTGTACTAGGGAACGTCTCCTACTCAATACCCCACTGAGACAATGTACTAGGGAGCATCTCCTAATCAATTCCCAACTGTGACTGTGTACTAGGGAATGCCTCCTAATCAATATCCCATGGTCACCGTGTACTAGGGAACATCTCTTAATCAATACCTCACTGTGACTGTGTACTAGGGAATGTCTCCTAATCAATTCCCCACTGTGACTGTATACTAGGGAACATCTTCTAATTAATACTCCACTGTGACTGTGTACTAGGGAGCGTCTCCAAATCAATACCCCACTGTGACCATGTACTAGGGAATGTCTCCTAATCAATACCCCACAGTGACTGTATACTAGGAAACATCTCTTAATCACTACCCCACTGTGACTGCATACTAGGGAGCGTCTCCAAATTAATATCCCACTGTGAGCGTGTTTGAGGGAACATCTCCAAATCAATACACTACTGTGACTCTGTACTAGGAAACATCTCCTAATCAACACTCCACTGTGACTATGCATCAGGGAACATCACCAAATCAATACCCCATTGTGACTGTGTACTAGGGAATGACTCCTAATCAATATCCCACTGTGACTGTGTACTAGGGAATGACTCCTAATCAATATCCCACTGTGACTGTGTACTAGGGAATGTCTCCTAATCAATACCCCACTGTGACTGTGTACTAGGGGGCGTCTTCTAATCAATACCCCACTGTGACTGTGTACTAGGGACCGTCTTCTAATCAATACCCACTGTAACCGTGTACTAGGGAACATTCCTACTCAATACCCCACTGTGACTGTGTACTAGGGAGCATCTCGTAATCAATACCCCACTGTGATTGTATACTAGGGAGCATCTCCTAATCAATACCTCACAGTGACTGTGTACTAGGGGGCGTCTCCTAATCAATACCTCACAGTGAATATGTACTAGGGGGCGTCTCCTAATCAATACCCACTGTAACTGTGTACTAGGGAACGTCTCCTACTCAATACCCACTGTAACCGTGTACTAGGGAACATTCCTACTCAATACCCACTGTAACCGTGTACTAGGGAACATTCCTACTCAATACCCCACTGTGACTGTGTACTAGGGAGCGTCTCCTAATCAATACCTCACAGTGACTGTGTACTAGGGGGGTTCTCCTTATCAATACCTCACAGTGACTGTGTACTAGGGGGCATCTCCTAATCAATACCCACTGTGACTGTGTACTAGAGAATGTCTCCTAATCAATTCCCCACTGTGACTGTGTACTTGGGAGCATCTCCTACTCAATACCCCACTGTGACTGTATGCTAGGGAACATCTCCTAATCAATACCCACTGTGACTGTGTACTAGGGAATGTCTCATAATTAATACTCCACTGTGACTGTGTCCTAGGGAACATCTCCTAATCAATACCCCCCGTGACTGTGTACTAGGGAACGTCTCCTAATCAATATCCCACTGTGACTGCATACTAGGGAGCGTCTCCAAATCAATACCCCACTGTGACCATGTACTAGGGAACGTCTCCTAATCAATACCCCTCAGTGACTGTATACTAGGAAACATATCTTAATCACTACCCCACTGTAACCGTGTACTAGGGAGCATCTCCAAATTAATACCCCACTGTGACTGTGTACTAGGGAATGTCTCCTAATCAATACCCCACTGTGACTATGTACTAGGGAGCATCTCCTAGTCAATACCCCACTGTGACTATGTACTAGGGAGCATCTCCTAATCAATACCCCACTGTGACTATGTACTAGGGAGCATCTCCTAATCAATTCCCCACTGTAACTGTGTACTAGGGAACATCTCCTAATCAATTCCCCACTGTGACTGTGTACTAGGGAACGTCTCCTAATCAAATCACGGTCACCGTCTACTAGGGAACGTCTCCTAATCAATTCCCCACTGTGACTGTGTACTAGGGAATGCCTCCTAATCAATATCCCACTGTGACTGTGTACTAGGGAATGCCTCCTAATCAATTCCCCACTGTGACTGTGTACTAGGGAACGTCTCCTAATCAATTCCCCACTGTGACTGTGTACTAGGGAACGTCTCCTAATCAATACCCCACTGTGACTGTGTACTAGGGAACATCTCCTAATCAATACCCCACTGTGACTGTGTACTAGGGAACATCTCCTAATCAATTCCCCACTGTGACTGTGTACTAGGGAATGCCTCCTAATCAATATCCCACGGTCATCGTCTACTAGGGAACATCTCCTAATCAATTCCCCACTGTGACTGTGTACTAGGGAATGCCTCCTAATCAATATCCCACGGTCACCGTGTACTAGGGAACGTCTCCTAATCAATTCCCCACTGTGACTGTGTACTAGGGAATGCCTCCTAATCAATATCCCACGGTCACTGTGTACTAGGGAACGTCTCCTAATCAATTCCCGACTGTGACTGTGTACTAGGGAATGCCTCCTAATCAATATCGCACGGTCACTGTGTACTAGGGAACGTCTCCTAATCAATTCCCCACTGTGACTGTGTACTAGGGAATGTCTCCTACTCAATACCCCACTGTGACTGTGTACTAGGGAACGTCTCCTACTCAATACCCCACTGAGACAATGTACTAGGGAGCATCTCCTAATCAATTCCCAACTGTGACTGTGTACTAGGGAATGCCTCCTAATCAATATCCCATGGTCACCGTGTACTAGGGAACATCTCTTAATCAATACCTCACTGTGACTGTGTACTAGGGAATGTCTCCTAATCAATACCCCACAGTGACTGTATACTAGGAAACATCTCTTAATCACTACCCCACTGTGACTGCATACTAGGGAGCATCTCCAAATTAATATCCCACTGTGAGCGTGTTTGAGGGAACATCTCCAAATCAATACACTACTGTGACTCTGTACTAGGAAATATCTCCTAATCAACACTCCACTGTGACTATGCATCAGGGAACATCACCAAATCAATACCCCATTGTGACTGTGTACTAGGGAATGACTCCTAATCAATATCCCACTGTGACTGTGTACTAGGGAATGTCTCCTAATCAATACCCCACTGTGACTGTGTACTAGGGGGCGTCTTCTAATCAATACCCCACTGTGACTGTGTACTAGGGACCGTCTTCTAATCAATACCCACTGTAACCGTGTACTAGGGAACATTCCTACTCAATACCCCACTGTGACTGTGTACTAGGGAGCATCTCGTAATCAATACCCCACTGTGATTGTATACTAGGGAGCATCTCCTAATCAATACCTCACAGTGACTGTGTACTAGGGGGCGTCTCCTAATCAATACCTCACAGTGAATATGTACTAGGGGGCGTCTCCTAAACAATACCCACTGTAACTGTGTACTAGGGAACGTCTCCTACTCAATACCCACTGTAACCGTGTACTAGGGAACATTCCTACTCAATACCCACTGTAACCGTGTACTAGGGAACATTCCTACTCAATACCCCACTGTGACTGTGTACTAGGGAGCGTCTCCTAATCAATACCTCACAGTGACTGTGTACTAGGGGGGTTCTCCTTATCAATACCTCACAGTGACTGTGTACTAGGGGGCATCTCCTAATCAATACCCACTGTGACTGTGTACTAGAGAATGTCTCCTAATCAATTCCCCACTGTGACTGTGTACTTGGGAGCATCTCCTACTCAATACCCCACTGTGACTGTATGCTAGGGAACATCTCCTAATCAATACCCACTGTGACTGTGTACTAGGGAATGTCTCATAATTAATACTCCACTGTGACTGTGTCCTAGGGAACATCTCCTAATCAATACCCCCCGTGACTGTGTACTAGGGAACGTCTCCTAATCAATATCCCACTGTGACTGCATACTAGGGAGCGTCTCCAAATCAATACCCCACTGTGACCATGTACTAGGGAACGTCTCCTAATCAATACCCCTCAGTGACTGTATACCAGGAAACATATCTTAATCACTACCCCACTGTAACCGTGTACTAGGGAGCATCTCCAAATTAATACCCCACTGTGACTGTGTACTAGGGAATGTCTCCTAATCAATACCCCACTGTGACTATGTACTAGGGAGCATCTCCTAGTCAATACCCCACTGTGACTATGTACTAGGGAGCATCTCCTAATCAATACCCCACTGTGACTATGTACTAGGGAGCATCTCCTAATCAATTCCCCACTGTAACTGTGTACTAGGGAACATCTCCTAATCAATTCCCCACTGTGACTGTGTACTAGGGAACGTCTCCTAATCAATTCCCCACTGTGACTGTGTACTAGGGAATGCCTCCTAATCAATATCCCACGGTCACCGTCTACTAGGGAACGTCTCCTAATCAATTCCCCACTGTGACTGTGTACTAGGGAATGCCTCCTAATCAATTCCCGACTGTGACTGTGTACTAGGGAATGCCTCCTAATCAATATCCCACGGTCACTGTGTACTAGGGAACGTCTCCTAATCAATTCCCCACTGTGACTGTGTACTAGGGAACGTCTCCTACTCAATACCCCACTGTGACTATGCATCAGGGAACATCACCAAATCAATACCCCATTGTGACTGTGTACTAGGGAATGACTCCTAATCAATATCCCACTGTGACTGTGTACTAGGGAATGTCTCCTAATCAATACCCCACTGTGACTGTGTACCAGGGAGCGTCTCCTAATCAATACCCTACTGTGACTGTGTACTAGGGGGCGTCTTCTAATCAATACCCCACTGTGACTGTGTACTAGGGACCGTCTTCTAATCAATACCCACTGTAACCGTGTACTAGGGAACATTCCTACTCAATACCCCACTGTGACTGTGTACTAGGGAGCATCTCCTAATCAATACCCCACTGTGATTGTATACTAGGGAGCATCTCCTAATCAATACCTCACAGTGACTGTGTACTAGGGGGCGTCTCCTAATCAATACCCACTGTAACTGTGTACTAGGGAACGTCTCCTACTCAATACCCACTGTAACCGTGTACTAGGGAACATTCCTACTCAATACCCACTGTAACCGTGTACTAGGGAACATTCCTACTCAATACCCCACTGTGACTGTGTACTAGGGAGCGTCTCCTAATCAATACCTCACAGTGACTGTGTACTAGGGGGGTTCTCCTTATCAATACCTCACAGTGACTGTGTACTAGAGGGCATCTCCTAATCAATACCCACTGTGACTGTGTACTAGAGAATGTCTCCTAATCAATTCCCCACTGTGACTGTGTACTTGGGAGCGTCTCCTACTCAATACCCCACTGTGACTGTATGCTAGGGAACATCTCCTAATCAATACCCACTGTGTCTGTGTACTAGGGAATGTCTCATAATTAATACTCCACTGTGACTGTGTCCTAGGGAACATCTCCTAATCAATACCCCCCGTGACTGTGTACTAGGGAACGTCTCCTAATCAATATCCCACTGTGACTGCATACTAGGGAGCGTCTCCAAATCAATACCCCACTGTGACCATGTACTAGGGAACATCTCCTAATCAATACCCCTCAGTGACTGTATACTAGGAAACATCTCTTAATCACTACCCCACTGTGACTGCATACTAGGGAGCATCTCCAAATTAATACCCCACTGTGACCGTGTACTAGGGAATGTCTCCTAATCAACACCCCACTGTGACTATGCATCAGGGAACATCACCAAATCAATACCTCACTGTGACTGTGCAGTAGGGAACACCAAATCAGTACCCAACTGTGTCTGAGCATCAGGGAATGTCCCCAACTCAATATCCCACTGCGACTGTCTATTAGGGAACATCTCCAAATCAATATCTCACTGTGACTGTGCATGAGGGAATGTCTCCAAATCAACACCGCACTCTGACTGTGCACTTTCTGAACTTGAAAGAAAGTGTGGCATTGAAATGGAGGGTCAGCCGTGATCAAGTTGAATAGGAGGGCAGGCTGGAAGGGCCAAATAGCCTTCTCCTCATAATTTCTAGAAGTATTAAAGGAAGCTCAATGTCTGAAACAAGAAATAGGAAACATGGGGCAAATGTCAGAGGTTTAGGCACCAAGTACTTGAATTTCTATAGCACCTTTCACAATCTCAATGTCCCAAAATTTTTTTAAAGTGCTGCCTCAACACCAAGTTTTCCACACGCAGAAGCCAATTTACTCCCAGCAAGATCCCACAAATGGCAATGTAATAATGACTTGGATCCCTTGATTTTACTGGTTTAGATTGAAGAGTAAATATTGGTCCATGATATCGGGGAGAACGCTCCCTGCTCTTTCTTGAAGTAGCGTCATGGGATCTTTTACATCCGTAAGGGAGTGTAAAAGGAGACATGTCTAACAAATAGCACTCCCTCAGTCCTGCACAGATAGCATCAGCATAGGCAGTGTGCATAGATATAAAGGTCTGAGGTCATGTATCAACTGATTCAAGAACAATTTCTGTCCTGCAGCTATCAGACTTTTGAATGGACCTACTTCACACTAAATTGCTCTTTCTCCACACGCTAGCTATGACTGCAACACTACATTCTACGCTCTCTCCTTTCCTTCTCTATGAATGGTATGCTTTGTCTGTAAAGCGCGCAAGAAACAATACTTTTCACGGTATGCTAATACGTGTGACAATAATACAATCAAATCAAATCAACTTTCTGAGTTAGGAGTGAGAGTGCTACCCATTCACTCTGGTGGATCAGCCTAGTTCAACTTAAACTGCGGTTCCTACACTTTCCAGGCCCCTCTGAGCACAAACACTGCTGCAGAAAGTTGGATGTTCAGCGCTTAGGGAAAACCAGAAATAATCCACCTGGCTCGACAGCTCAAACCCGATCACTGAAACCTGACAGCTGGTTAGAGCCTCCCATTTGGATTGGTTGTAAAACTGTTGCTGGGGTGATTATCTCAGCTTGCTGATTGGTGAAATGAGCTTCCCAGAAAACACAGCACTCCACATTAGATTCAACAACATTCCCAGAGTGAGGTTTAAGCAGTGATCCCAGACTCCAGTAGCATTCCCACTCTGCGACAGCATTCCCACCCTGAGACAGCATTCCCACCCTGAGACAGCATTCCCACTCTGAGACAGCATTCCCACCCTGAGACAGCATTCCCAGACTGAGACAGCATTCCCACTCTGGGACTGGATTCCGAGAGCAAGGTAGCATTCTCGGGATTAACCAGAATAAACCTGTGTTCCCAGGCTGAGATAAGTTCTCAGGGCAGACACTCCCTTTCTATGCCACACAGATCAGAGTAAGAGGTCTGACAACACCAATTTTAAATCCAACTGATTTATTTGATAGTAAACTTGCCAGCTTTCGGCCTTTGAGGCCTTCGTCAAGCGAATGAGGTGTTCTGGTTTCCAAAAGCACACATATCAGCACAGACAGTTTACAGATTGCTGATTAGAATGTGAATCCTTACACCTAACCCACTATTTAAGTCTTAAAGTGGCTAACAATGTGGGTGGAAGGAGCACTGAGCACAGGATAGAGAGATGTGTATTGTCTCCGGACAGCACAGTAAGTGAGGTTTTTTGCTAACCCAGGCAAGTCATGGGGGTTACAGATAGTGTGACATGAAGCCAAGATCCCTGTTAAGACCATCCTCATGTGTGCGGAACTTGGCGAACACTTCAGCGGTCGCGGGCATTCGACCTCCGACCTTCGGGTAAATGTTCTTCAAGGGGGCCTTCATGACACACGACAGCGCAGAGCTGCTGAGCAGAGACTGATAGCCAAGTTCCGCACACACGAGGATGGTCTTAACAGGGATCTTGGCTTCATGTCACACTATCTGTAACCCCCATGACTTGCCTGGGTTAGCAAAAAACCTCACTTACTGTGCTGTCCGGAGACAATACACATCTCTCTATCCTGTGCTCAGTGCTCCTTCCACCCACATTGTTAGCCACTTTAAGACTTAAATAGCGGGTTAGGTGTAAGGATTCACATTCTAATCAGCAATCTGTAAACTGTCTGTACTGATATGTGTGCTATTGCAGATCAGAACACCTCATTCGCCTGACGAAGGCACAAAGGCCAAAAGCTAGCAAGTTTACTATCAAATAAATCGGTTGGATTTAAAATTGATGTTGTCAGATCTCTTACTGCGTTTACCCCAGTCCAACGCCGGCATCTCTACATCACACAGATCAGATCCACAGTGGGAGTCGGGAGGGATTGGTGTCTCTCAAACACAGAGAGGACAGGCCAAGTGGTTTCATCCTGCTTTTGTACGTGTTTATGGCTGGAATTTTCCAAAGTCTCCCTGCGGCTGCCGACGGTGAGAACGGAGAATTTGATGCCCAGCGAAATCTCCGTTCGCATCAGCGAGCCTGGGAAATCCCAGCCCAGGTGAGGTTGGAGGTTGGTAAATATGAGGACAGATGAATCTTTAATATCATCTGCAGCTTCTGTGAAAGGTGTTTCTTATCATTCTTCACCATGTTTACTCAGTGCTAAAGGGAAAAAGGCCTCTCACTGAAGGAGGATTTGCTCTGTGTTTGGAATATAAACAAGCTGTAAAGAGGAATAACTCGTCTGAAATTCTCTCTCAAACAGCCTGATTGCCTTGAATTTTGCCAAGATTTCTGTCATAACAATCGCTTTTAATAATGGCTTCTAACATTTTGCCTAGGATAGACGTTAGGCTAACTGGCCTGTACTTTCCGTCTCTCTGTCTTGTAATAAGTCTTCAGAAGCAAACATCCTTTCATCAAAATCTCTTTATTTACAACTGCAAGAGCAGTGCACAGAGTGCTATCAGACAGCAGTCTACCCACAGGAGTGCCAGAGGAACTGACGCTCCCGGTTAGATACCAGGAAATAACTCCCTGAATGGCGCATCATTTGACTTTTTAATCAGGGAGTTCATACTCCAATAGACTAATCTCAATGGCCTGATTGAAATCATTACACCTTCCTTTTTGAATAAAGGAGTTACATTTGCTGTTTTCCATTCTATTGGGACCTGCGGAATTTTGGAAAATTAAAACTAATGCATCCACCATCTGATTTGCCACTTCTTTTAAGACGCAAGAATGAAGTCCAATCAGGTCTGGGCAGCTCCAGCAATTTGCTCAGTACAATTTCACCGGTGATTGTAACTTTCCTGAGCTCACGGAATCCCTTCAGTGCAGAAGGAGGCCATTTGGTCCATCAAGCAAGCACTGGCTCTCTGACAGAGCATCTTGCCTTATTCCCTAACCCCACACATTTATCATGACTAATCCCCATAACCTATGCACTTTGGGACATTAAAGGGCAGTTTAACTGGCCAATCCTGCATATCTTTGGACTGTGAGAGGAAACTGCAGCACCCAGAGGAAACCAATGCAGACATGGGAAGAACGTGCAAACTCCATGTGGTCACCCAAGGCCAGAATTGAACCTCGGTCCCTGTGAGGCAGCGATGTTAACCACTGTACCACCATGCTAACTGTCCCTCCCATGCTCCCTTTTCCCGATTTAAAGCAATTCCTGGGATTTTACTACAGTTAAGATCGATGCAAAATATCTCTTTGAATCTGTCAGCTGAGTGCAGGTGGATGAATCAGTTGCCAGTTCTCCATACAAATCAGAGGGGAACTCGCTTGTGCATAATTAATGAGCTTCCAAATTTGGCATGAGATCCTACTAATCTATCGATGGAACAGGCACGACCAGTGCAATCCACCCACTACACTTACATTTAAAATGGGAGAATTCCACCTCAGATTAATAGTTGTTTTTCTCTTGTACTTTATTTTTCCCTCCTTATTAAACTCTTAGTCTTTCTTTGCTTTTCTTTACAATCTGTCCGATCTTGTGATCTGTTATCCATCCGTGTGCAATTGTATGTGGCGGGATTCCGAGTGCTGAATTCAAGCAAAAATTGGAGTAAATCCTGTTGGGTATTTTTCAGCAGGATTTTCAAAATGAATCTCCCACTCTTGGCATCACAGAATGCCTCAGCCTGAATCACGTTAAAATTCAGTGGATGGGACCTATTCCCATTGGAGAATTGCTCCCACGGTTTTTCTTTAAGTTTGACATGATCTCCAATATTTATCATTAATCAGAATGGTGGGACCCCCCTCGGAATTTTTCTTTCTTATCGGAATGTCTCGATTTTCTGAAATATCTGTTCAAACTTTTACCATTCCATTTCTATTGATCTATCTCTTTACCTCATTTGCCAGGTCACTTTAACTAGTTCTGCTTACATGCCCTCGTAATCATCCTTATGTAAGTTTAAAATACTAGTCTTAGACCCCCTCTTCTTTCCCTCATACTGAAAATTCAATCATGTAATGATTACGTAGAGGTGCCTTCACTATGAGGTCATTAATTAATCCTGTCTCATTGTACACTACCAGGTTTAATGTAATCTGCTCTCAAATTGACTCCAGAACATGCCGTTCTAGGGAACTATCTGTATTCTCATCTAGTTATTTTCCCATCTAACTTTTCCAGTCTATACATCAATTAAAATCCTCCATGATTATTGCCATACCTTTCTGACAAGCTCCCGTTATTGAATAAAAGCAAAATATTGCAGATGTTAGATACTTGGAATAAAAATATCCAGGAAATTGCTGGATAAACCCATCAGCTCTATGGATAGAGAAATGGAGTTAAAGCTGGAATTTTCAGGCTTTCCACATTAGCAGGATTTTCCCACCCCGTTGCAGTGAGTGGGGATTTAGTTTATCGCAAACTTCTCCACCTTTGCTGCAGCAGGAGTGGACATAAACGGGTGGTAAGATTGCATCCAAAGTTTCACGTTATCAAGCGTTTTCTTTATCCTTTGCCTTACCATGAGGTTATTGTTAAGAGCCTGTATAGCACTCCCACAAATAACTTACTGCCTTTATTATTTCTCATCTCTACCCAAACTGCTTCAACATCCTAGTTTACTAAATTTAGATCTTCCCTCTCTATTGTGTTCATACCACCGTTAATTAACAGAGCTAACCCTCCACCTTTTCCTATCTTCCTCTTCTTCCTAAATGTCATTTACCCTTTAATATCCCAATCTATGGCATTCAGAAACCATGTCTTCTGTAATAATGTTTGTGATGTTTAAGGGGAATGTTTACTTATTGCGTTTACTTAGGATAGAGCTAATGGACTTTTGTTTATAGATGGAGATTTCCCTTGGGATTTTGATTAAAGGAATGGGAGATTGTCCAGGTATGCAGTTATCATGTAATGTGATTAATGAGAGGGGCTAGAATTGTAGCAGAGAAACAGCTTTTATGATCTGTCTGAACACCAGTTTAAATACAGAGCCTAAGCTGCTCTCTCCATAAATTCTCTGTGATAGCTTCAAGACAGAGTGGAAATCATGCTTGATGAATCTATTGGAACTCTTTGAGGATGTAACTAGTAAAGTTGACTGAGGAGAGCGAGTGGATGTGGTTTCTTTAGACTTCTAGAAGGCTTTCGACAAGGTCTCACATAACAGACTACTATGTAAAGGTGAAGCTCATGGGATTGTGGGTAATGTCTTGAGATAGATAGAAAGCTGGTTTCACAAATAGGAAGCAAAGAGTTGGCATAAATGGGTCTTTTTCTGATTGGCAGCCAGTGACTAACTGGGTATCATAGGGATCTGTGCCAGGATCTCAACTGTTCACATTACACATTATTGATTTAGAAGAGGGAACAAAATGTATTATCTCCAAATTTGCAGATGATACAAAGTTGGGTGGGAGGGTGAGCTATGAGGAGGATGCAAAGGTGTTTTAGTGTGATTTAGACAGTTTGAGTGGACATCTGCATGGTAGATGTGGCATAATGTGGATAAATGTGAGGTTATCCACATTGTAATAATAATGGAAAAATTATTACTTGAATGGGCATAAACTGGAAGACCTTAGAGTCCTCGTGTATCAGTTGCTAAAAATAAGTGATTTACAAAAATAAAAATAGAGTAAATGGAGGTAAACTTTTTCCACCTTCAGAAATGGATAGGACGAGGGGTCATGGCCATAGAGTGAGGGGGGCTATGTATAAGACGAATATTAGAGGGCAGTTTTTCACACAAAGGGTAGTGGGGGTGTGGAATGCACTGCCGAGTAAGGTGGTGGGAGCAGGCACGCTAGGGCTGTTTAAGGGTCTCTTGGACAGCCACATGAGCGGTATGCAGATAGAGGGATATATTAGGACTGTTTAACTACGGCTTTTTTCCACAGGTAATTCGGTCCATACTTGACCAACATTGAGCATGCATTCGGCAGGTGGTGCGGGTACAGCTCTTGGATGTTGATTCATGGGTTGCCTGGTACTTCATGTCGTAAATGAGTGCTTTATGTGGACCATCTGAAGGGCACCATGACAGCTCAGAGACTATCGATGTGGCTGTGCAGACACTTGGAATTGGGCCGGTGTCTGCGGGAGTTTGCGCGTTCTCCCCGTGGTTGCGTGGGTTTTCTCCGGGCGCTCCGGTTTCCTCCCACAACCCAAAAATTCGCTCTTAGGCTGATTGGGAAACAAGTTGTCCCTATAGTGAGAGTCTTCCATATTAGGAATAACCTAAATCTATAACAGGATAATGGAATTGCTGCTATGTAGTTATGACGGCGGCGCGGGCTCGTTGGGCCGAAGGGCCTGTTTCCCGTGCTGTGGTGCTCTTTAAAAAAAAAATTAGCGCACAGTTACAGCAGGCAGCAAAGAAGGCAAATGGTATGTTGGCCTTCAATGCAAGAGGGTTTAATCGTAGTGATAAGGATGGTTTACTGCAATTGTACAGGGTGTTGTGAGACCCACACTTGGAGGATTGTGTGCAGTTTTGGTGTCCTTGTCTGAGGAAGGCTGTCCTTGCTGTAGAGGGAGAGCATGCAGAGGAGATTCACCAGGACGTTTTCTTTAGAGCAGTGAAGACTGAGGGGGAACACGATTGAGGTGTATAAGAATAGACATGGTGAACAGGAAGCAGCTGTTCCCCTTAGCTGAAGGATCGGTAACGAGGGGGTATAATTTTAAGGTGAGGGGCAGGAGGTGTAGAGGGAACTTGAGAAAAGAACTTTTCACCCGGAGGTTGGTGGGAATCTTGAATGTGCTGCTGGAGAGTAGTCAAGGCAGGAAACAAACCTCACAATCTTTAGAAAGTACATGGATGAGCACTTGAAATACCATAACAGTTACGCTTATGGGCCAAGTGTTGAGATTATTGTTTTATCAGTGCAGGCTCAACGGGCTGAAGTGACTCTTTCGTATTGTGTGGCTCTATATAACAAACACTGTTCCCTTAACATTTGTAAATCCTCAGCTGGAGAACAAAGTAAGTGAGGATGTTATTGACTATTTTAGTACCTCTCCTCTCTTTTGGACCTGCAGGGAGGAGTGAGATTAATTAGTTAGAGTTAGCACAGACATAATGAACCAAATAGTCACCTTCTGTCAGGGTCTTTCACAACCTCGGGTGTTTCCAGAACGATTTCCTGCCAGTGAGGTAGTTTTTGAAGTATTGTGACTGTTGTAATGTTGAATAGATATGTCAATAATGATCAGATCACGGCCCACTCTCGAGTGTGACATTTCAGGGGGTGACATTTTGACCGGTGTTGACATTTTTATTTAGAATACTTGTAATTGTTGCTGAAGCACCCCTAAATTGAACAGAAGTATTTACTCTCGTTGTTTCTGTACTAACTCTGACTGGCAGCGGGGAGGGGAGACTCTCATGCCTTGGGCACTCATGGGACACCTGAGCAAATGGTGCATCAGCTATAAATGTCAGCTTCCTTTCAAAGTACTTTATCGCTTCAGGGAGAATGCCTGTCTCCTCATGCGGAGAGTCACAGGGAAACTGGATGTGTTTTGACTGGTGTAAAAATCAATGGCAAACACATAAAAAAAAACAATCCGTCTCCACGGCTTGCCGACCTCTCAGTAAAATATTTAGCCGTGAGAAGGAGATTATGCCCCTGTCTACATCAATAGAGACGAAGTAGAAGAGGTCAAGAACTTCAAGGTTTGCAAGCTTCAAGCATGCTGACACTGTAGTTAAGAAAGCCCACCAACACCTCTACTTTCTCAGAAATCTAAGGAAATTTGGCATGTCAGCTGTGACTCACCAACTTCTACAGATGCACCATAGGAAGCATTCTTTCTGGTTGTATCACAGCTTGGTATGGGCTCCTGCTCTGCCCAAGACTGCAAGAAACTACAAAAAATCGTGAATGTAGCCCAATCCATCATACAAAACAGCATCCCATCTTCTGACTCTGTCCATACTTCCCACTGCCTCAGAAAAGCAGCCAGCATAATCAAGAACCCCACACACACAGGACGTTGTCTCTTCCACCATCTTCTGTCGCTCACGTACCATCCAACTCAAGAACAGGTTCTTCCCTGCTGCTATCAAACTTTTGAATGGACTTACTTTGCATTAATTTGATCTTCCTTTACACCCTAGCTATGACTGTAACACTACATTCTGCACTCTCTCTCGTTTCTTTTTCTGTGAACGGTATGCTTTGTCTGTCTAGTGCGCAACAAACAATACTTTTCACATGTAGGTTAATACATGTGACAGTACTAAATCAAATCAAAGGTACTAATGACTAACAGTGGATCCATCACAGAGCAGGATGGTGAGAACCAGACATTCGACATGGTCACTTCATTGATTAGAGTTCACCTTAAACCCCACTGCTGAGTTAGACCAGGACCCATAGACTCCAAATTATCATTAGTAATAATTAACTGCATTCAATAGCGGCAGGCTCCAAGTTTATTTTAAGCTCTTATAATCCAGTAATTTCCATAACCTCATTACAATCCATTCCCAGGATCAGTGCTCTGGCGTGTAAGTCACAGGGTACTGTACGGATTTGGGTGAGGGGGGCATTTTGATTCAGCATAGACTAGGTGTCTATTAAGAAACAGTAATTCTTCCCAGAACCACACAACATAGGAAGCCATTTGGTATATTTTGGCCTGTGCTAGCTCTTTGAGTTTCTCAATTTGCCCAATTCTATTACTGCAATTCAGTAACTGTGAAACAAAATATATTTTGATTTGATTTATTACTGTCAGATATATTAACATACAGTGTAAAGTATTGTTTCTTGTGCGCTAAACAGAAAAAGCATACTGCTCTTAGAAAAGGAAGTGCAGAATATGGTGTTATGGTCATAGCTAGGGTGTAGAGAAAGATCAACTTAATATGAGGTAGGTTCAATCACATGTCTGATGGTAGCAGGGAAGAAGCTGTTCTTGAGTCTCAAACCTTTATAACTTTTTCCCAAAGGAAGGTGGTGGATGAGAGAATGTCCATGGTGCGTGCGGTCCTTAATTATGCTGGTTGTTTTTCCGAAGTAGAGCAAGTGTAGACAGGGTCAATGGATGGGACACTGGTTTGTGTGGTGGACTGGGCTTTGTTCACAACCTTTTATAGTCTTTTTCATCTTTCCAAATTTTACATATTTATATATGTGACTTTTCATATTTCCAACCATTCCCACTGTGGGGTCTTCCAGTCTCGCCAAAGTTGACCTCTGCATGAAGTTTCTAGTAGCGGAATGGGCAAGCCATGCAAATTACTATTGGCTTGGATGGGAATGGAAGATCCCACTGACAACCAATGGCAAGCAGCCTCTGCTGCTGGAAGATCCATCGTGGGTTGGGGGGCGGAGGAGTAGGAAAACTCCAGCCAGTGTTAACATTCCATCTCAATGATCCTTCATCAGAAGTCAAAATGAAGGGTGATCAATCTGAAAGGTTGTTACATCAGATGCTGCCTGACCTGCTCTACATTCCCCTGTCTTTATTTCAATCGTTTCCAGTATCAACAGTATTTTAGCTTTTAGTTTAGCGCTTAGCTCTCCAGGGTGAGATTTGAACCTTTTAAAACAAAGGTGGGAATGGTACCCACCACACTACGGCTGACAGCTAAATGTTCACCTACTTAAAAAAGAGAGATAATTTGGATTTGCAGGGAATTTTCATGATGCTTTGCTCATTTAATAAACTATTACTAACCCCCACACTGCAGGAAACAGCTACACACTCCTATTTATTTCTAATTAAAGCTGCAATATAAATGGTATTAATCCTGCGCTAATTACAGGAATGTCAACGTGAAAAGACATAATTTAGTTTGAAAGCTCATTCTATACCCGGGCAACCCTTTCTGTTCAGAACACGGAATCCTAACCAAGCAGGAAGAGGCCATTCAGTCCATGGAGTCTGCACCGACTGTCCGGCAAGAGCATTGCGGCTTCTTTATTGAGCCTAGTCGCTCCTTGATTGAGAGATCTTCAGTCTCCTTGTTTGTTGGCAGAACCAGACAGAAAGAGCAAGGAGGCAGGGAATAGGAGTCATTGGCTAGCACATTCAAAGCACGAGCAGGACGGCCTGATTGGCCTATTTCTGTGCCATTTCATTCTGTGATTCTATTTTTAGGAATCTCCCTCTAACTCAAAGATTTTTCCTCTTTTCTGTGATGTGGATTTGGATATTTTTCTGCTTGTTCTCCCAAGTGTATTGTTTCTCCCGGAGTTACCGCTGTTGATTATTTCTGGTATACAAAGTGTATGTTAAGGTATATGCATTGTGATTACATGTGGATAGTACAATGCTTGAGATTAAGATCAGTGTACTCGACGTGTTGACAAAATTATAGGGAAATGATGTTGTGGTGGTGACGTCACTTGACTAGTAATCCAAAGTCTAATGCTGTGGAGGACACAGGTTGAAATTGGTGGAATTTAAATTCAATTGATAAAATCTGGAATATAAAGCTAGTCTCAGCAATAGTGACCATGAAACTGTCATTTGTTGGCATAAAAAAACTCTCTGGTTCACTAATGCCCTTTAGGGAACGAAATCTGCTGTTCTTACCTGGTCTGGCCTACATGTGACTCCAGACCCACAGTAAGCTGGTTGAATCTTAACTGCCTTCTGAAATGGCAGAGCGAAATAGTTCAAGGGGCAATTAGGGATGGGCAACAAACGTTGGCCCAGCCAGCGACGGTCACATCCTGTGAAAGAACTAAGAAGAAAAATCTTTGCACTATTGTGAAGTAACTAAGTTAACATCACTGTTTAAAGACCTTAGAATTATGATAATAAGTTAGCCATTAAGAGGTTTTAAATCTGGATCAGTCAATTAAGATCATTAAACTGCTACTTGTTTTGTAGATTCTACAGACCCATCTTCTCCCCATTCTTAAAATTAATTTCTGGGAGTCACAGACAAGGCCACACATGTATTACCCGTCTCTCATTGCCCTTGGGAAGGTGATAGTTATCCTGTAAATTGGGGAAAGAAGGAAGATTTATGAAGCAATTAGCCGATGGAATTAAACTCAACACAGAAACCACAAGGTTCTGAATTAAAAGGGTCATCCAGATATAGAACAAAGTTTCAGACTAAACGGCGCTTTTTGAACTGACATTCCTGTAATTAGTGCGGGTCCCGTACCATTTATGATGCAGCTTTAATTGCCCCTTGAGGAGGTAGTGATAAGCTGCCTACTTGAACTGCTGCAGACTGTGGGGTAGGCGCTTTCAGAGAGCAAGTTCTAGGATTTTGACCCAGCGACAGTAAAGGAACAACGATATATTTCCAAGTCAGGATGGTGAGTGGCTCAGAGAGGAACTTGCAAGTGATGGTGGTGTCCTTGTCCTTCTACATGGTAATGGTCATGGGTTTGGAAGTTGCTGTTGAAGGAGACTTGGTGAGTTCCTGCAGTGCACCTTGTAAACTGTCTGTGCTGATATGTGTGCTATTGCAGACCAGAACACCTCATTTGCTTGAAGAAGGCTAAAAAAACCAAAAGCTAGCAAGTTTACTATCAAATAAATTGGTTGGATTTAAACTTGATGTTGTCAGACCTCTTACTGTGCATCTTGTATACAGTACACACTGCTGCTATTGTGCATTGCTGGTAGAGATTTTTAAGATTTCAGGATGGGCCAATGTCCTTCAATTCTCCCCATATCTTCTAACCCCGCATAGAACATAGAACATAGAACATTACAGTGCAGAACAGACCCTTCGGCCCTCGATGTTGCGCCAACCAATTAAGAAAAAGCAATGACCCTCTAACCTAAACTATTCCCTTTTCATCCATAAACCTATCCACGGACCTCTTAAATGCCGCCAAACTTGGCGCATCTACAACTGCAGCAGGCAGGGCATTCCATACCCTTACCACCCTCTGGGTAAAGAACCTACCTCTGACATCCGTCCTATAACTACCACCCCTTAATTTAAAGCTATGTCCCCTCGTGCTAGCTTTCTTCATCTGAGGAAAAAGGCTATCACTGTCCACCCTATCTAAACCTCTAAGCATGTCAGTCTTCACCCTCTAATACTAAATTCCATCTGCCCACCATTCTCCATATTCTTCAATCCCATCTATCCACATCTTCTTCCCCATATCCCTCAATCCCAACTATATATCCTTTCCCCATATCCTTCAATGCCACCTACCTCATACGTTCTTCCCCTATTCTTAAATCCCACCTATCCACCTTCTCCTGTATCCCCCAAACCCAGCTTCTCAAGTTCTTCCCATATCCCTCAATCCCACCTACCCATACCTTCTTCCCATATTCTTAAATCTCACTCTTTTTCCCATATCCCTCAATTCCGCCCACCCATCTTTTCCCCATATCCCTCAATCCCCACCACCCACCTTCTCGCCATATCTCTCAACCTTCACATATCCTGTCTTATGACTGTCTTATGAGGAACGATTAGATAGACTGGGGTTGTTTTCCCTTGAAAGACGTCGGCTTAGAGGGGATCTCATAGAGGTGTATAAGATTATAAGGGGTATAGATAGAGTAAATGGAGGTAAACTTTTTCCACCTTTAGAAATGGATAGGACGAGGGGTCATGGCCATAGGGTGAGGGGGGCTATGTATAGGACGAATATTAGAGGGCAGTTTTTCACACAAAGGGTAGTGGGGGTGTGGAATGCACTGCCGAGTAAGGTGGTGGGAGCAGGCACGCTAGGGCTGTTTAAGGGTCTCTTGGACAGCCACATGAGCGGTATGCAGATAGAGGGATATAGTAGGACTGTTTAACTACGGCTTTTTTCCACAGGTAATTCGGTCCATACTTTGAGCATGCATTCGGCAGGTGGTGCGGGTACGGCTCTTGGATGTTAATTCATGGGTTGCCTGGTACCTCATGTTGTAAATGAGTGCTTTATGTGGACCATCTGAAGGGCACCATGACAGCTCAGAGACTATCGATGTGGCTGTGCAGACACTTGGAATTGGGCCGGTGTCTGCGGGAGTTTGCGCGTTCTCCCCGTGGTTGCGTGGGTTTTCTCCGGGCACTCCGGTTTCCTCCCACAACCCAAAAATTCGCTCTTAGGCTGATTGGGAAACAAATTGTCCCTATGGTGAGAATTTTCCATATTAGGAATAATATATATATTATTATATAGGAATATTAAAATAGGATAATGGATTTGCTACTATATAGTATGACGGCGGCGCAGGCTCGTTGGGCCGAAGGGCCTGTTTCCCGTGCTGTGTTGCTTAAAAAAAAATCCACCTTCTTCCCATAGCCCTCAATCTGCTCCTACCTATCTTCTCCCCATATCCATTAATTCTAACTATATATCCTCTTCCTATTTCCTTCAACCCGATCTGTCCACCTTCTCTTCCTATCCCTCAATCCCAGTTTCTCATCTCTCCCCATATCCCTCAATCCAATTTGTGTGCCATTTCCCCAATCCCCATGATGTTAAAGGAGCCATGGTGGGTTGCTATAGTGCGTCTTGTAGATGGTAATGTTGCTGTCATTGGTGTGTCAGAGGTGGAGGGAATGGATGTTTATGGATGGAGTGACCATGGGGCAGGACTGCTTTGTTCTGGATGGTGTTGAGTTTCTTGTTGGAGCTGCAGTCATCCGGGCAAGTGGAGAGCATTCCATCACACCCCTGATTTTTTTTTAGAGCAACACAGCACGGGAAACAGGCCCTTCAGCCCAACGAGCCCACGCCGCCGTCATAACTTTATAGTAACAATTCCATTTTCCTATTCTAATTTTAGGTTATTCCTAATATGGAAGAATCTCAATATAGGGACAATTTGTTTCCCAATCAGCCTAAGAGCGAATTTTTGGGTTGTGGGAGGAAACCGGAGCGCCCGGAGAGAACGCGCAAACTCCCGCAGACACCGGCCCAATTCCAAGTGTCTGCACAGCTACAGCGATAGTCACTGAGCTGTCATGGTGCCCTTCAGATGGTCCAGATAAAGCACTCATTTACGACATGAAGCACCAGGCAACCCATGAATCAACATCCAAGAGCTGTCCTCGCACCACCTGCCGAATGCATGCTCCTTGTTGGTCAAGTATGGACCGAAT